>DWJN01000469.1:0-23970 GCA_018248895.1 Carystus phorcus
TTCGATTCCCAGCGAGGCCGAAATTTAAATGATGAGTTTAAATTTCTGTTCTCGGTCTGGGTGTGTATGTAATTGTCGTTCTGTGTTGTCCATGCCACCCACGACACGGGGTATCCTAGTGTGGGGCTATAAGTGTGTGGCGTTATTTATATTTATACGCTCATGTTTTATAGAACTTGACCCATAATAATATTGTCGAGATGTAATTATAAAGTAGGATTTGATTTATAAGCAAGTAGTAGAAAGTATTTCAAGGAGTTAAGAGTCCAAATTCAAATTCACTCACTTATTGATGAAATAGGTACGGCCTCGTAATTAGAAGACAAATAAAGAGATTACGAAGACGCATGGATTGAGAAGAAACAAAACCGTTTACCTATTACCATAGGGTTGATTGATCTATACAAACTGTAATATCAAATATAAATAATAGACTTAGTTCAAATTTGGACTTTATTTTATTATCTAAATAATGGCTAAATTAACTGTAACTTCAATACCATTCTTGTAGTTGATATCGAATATGAAGGGTTCGATGTACAACTGGGACTTGGTCATATATAGAAATAATCGAGTTATTTACACGCTACGCTCCAATATATGTACATCATACATGCAATATATACATACCATATACGTACATGCTGTAAAATCGTATGTGTATATTCTATTTTATTTCTAGATAATATCTTAGGTCTAATACATTTTCTTTGATTGTTATCTACCGATTTATATCTATTGCCCGAAATGTCTAAGCAATATCTAATGACGAGACGTAAGCCGCTTTCGATGGCCTCTTCGCTTATTGAGTTGGAATTTTCGATTAGTCTGTGATTGATTGGAGCGACTTGTCTTCCGAGGGACGTGCATTTTATGATCCGTTCTACTTCTTCAATCGGAATCTTTGACAAAGTATATGTAAAAATGTCAGACAATTCAATACTCTAAGATATTGCACTCGTGCATAAACACAATATACAATAAATCATATACAATAAATCTATTTATTTTGGTTTCTTTAAACCGTTATGCTTCCATTATTTAGATTGTTTGGTAGAGGCATTTTAAAAGTGAAATAATAAGGAAGCGGTGCGCTTCATTAATTGAAAAGAAGAAACAAATAAAAGGGTCTAAATCTAAACTATGCTCGAATTAGAAAAAAAACATTGTGATTTGTCAGACCAATTATGAGGACTTCAGTGACATACACACGGACAGCACTAAAAGAAGAATTATATATATCTGACACTCATATTAGATATGCTGTATTTTGTGAAATATAACGTTCTTTATTTCATTCATAACATTTGTATCTGATTAAACATACGAGTACATGTTGTTCAAAGCTCAGTATAATACGTTGTTTTTATTAGCAGTAAATATTGAAGACCCGAAAATCACAATTTCTTCCTGTGACTCGCTGTTATTTATTTTTCAGATAACATGAAGCTGATGAATGCGTGATGAGCCGTCGGCGAAAGTTATTTTTCTTGGCAAAGAAAGTAACTAGGTTTGCGCAATTCGGTAAAGTTATTATTTTATCAGCCCACCCTTTTGATATATTTATTTTTTGTCCTGTCGTCTGTATTGGATTTTTTATATTGTTCTGTTGAACAACAATGTTTACAATTACATTTCTTTCTAAATATCTGATACACTTTGTCAAAACATTCATCCTTCGAAAATTATTTGACCTATTACAATTACAGTATTATAATGTCAAGTAAGTTTTTTTAGTTAGTAACCCGCTTGTACTTACTCTTTAATAATGTTTGAAATCACAGACACTTTCAATGGCATCAATAATCATAAACCCTTAAATAGAATGCTATTATATTTTTTAATAAAAGAAATAAGATAACGTACATATATGTATATTATTATATGACACATTGATTGTTAGTAATTTGAAAAATTATGCAAAGTTTCTTAAAATTTACTTTTAAATATAGTTTGTATTAAGTTGTCTGATTTTTGATATACTATACGATATCCGCACGCACCTTAATGCAATTTGCGGTAATGCAGTGAGCGCACGGTTCGAGCCCTGAACGAGACGACTCAGTTGCTCCGTCGCAGTTTAGCTAACTGATATTACTTTATACTTATGAAATACTTGAATAAAACTTATTTTATACATAAAGCCTGTTTGGGTCACATTGAACAGTTTTTAGGGCTCCGCAGACATCAAGGAATCTTTATAGTTTCACCGTGTACGTCTGTGCCTTTGTCCATGGCATAACTCAGAGACTTATGGCCGGTTTCTGAAAGGCTGATCAACGAAAAAATTCAGAAATTCACTGTCAAATCTATTGTCAAACGGCAATTGGGTTGCAGAAAGCATGATTATTCAGAAATTATTCGCTTATCAACGTTTCAGAAACTGGAATTGACTTCATAGAACTTTCACGTTAATATGCTTGTTGTATGAACGAAATTTTGACAAGCCTTTCAGAAAGTGGCGGTTAGTATTTAAAAGCTATATTAATTTAGCATTGGTATACAAAGTTATAGTTCTCCACCAATCCGCATTGGAGCACCGTGGTGGAGTATACTTTAGACCTCCTCAGTGATGAGGAGAGACCAGTGCACAGTAGTGGGTCATTAATGGGTTGAAGACATACAAAGATATACATGAATATACAATGGTAGACGTTGTCGAAATAGCATTAGGAATGTGTACCTGCCCAGCAACCATTCTTATATCTCCTGACCTACTAAGTTAGTCACAATAGTTGTAGACAAAACAGATAACTAAGTCAAATGATTCATTTCATCTTATGAGCTCACATCTATACATATTTACATAAAATCTAATTAAAATTACATATAAACATATATTACGTAAATTCCACTCAGTTGCAAATAATTTTTTTGAGTCATATATAATTCTTAATAGTAAATTTCACGTATCAATGAAAACAATGATTCCTTATCTCTCAAGATTATATACTACCAACAAAATTATAACGATAGTGAATAACTTGTTCATAAATAACTTTCGTAATAATCCTCAAAGTGAGGAGTTTCGTATTATATTTCAAAATTACACTTGCCTGTTAAATTATTGCGTATCGTGTTCATATTAGCGTGTGATATAGAGTGTTCAGAAGCTACCATTTTCATTTCGTCTCAAGATTGGATGACTACGTCGGTGCTGTATTAATCTGAACAACGTAAGAGTTTTATTACTTCAACTGCCGCTAATCTTGTGTTACTTGTGTAATTTGAAACATTTTATACATTGCTATGATTATATACTATGGTGTTATATATGAAATAGGCGGTTACACAAGTGAAAAGTAGTTTTCCACTTTCCTTGAAAACTATTGATTTTATTAAAGCTATGAGAAATTATGTGTCATTATTTTACATTTAAAGATAGTATAGTTAAATTGTAATAAAACGGTAAACAATTATGTTCAAATAATTTACGGTTTATGTTAAACTAGATAATGACCCTCGCTTTGCTTTGGTAAATCTATTTGAACTCGGAAAAGATATTAGACAATGTTTTAATTAACTTATTAATGACCCAATTGAAATTAAATAAATTTACATTTTACCGTAAGCTTACTAAAGCACACCATTGATATAACTACATCCATGTCCATTAAGCTGTTGTAAAATTTACCCTAAACAAACAGACAAATAATCAAACCGTATATAAAACAAAACAAAATAAAAAAAAAATGATTCTGAAAACTGTTGCGTAAAAAATACAGCCAACAATAGTTAAAGTTTTTCTCAAATACCTTCCTTAAACGATACAAAATGTTCTATACGAAGTATCTTCCACCACGTAGTCTTCCCATTTAAATTGTAAATAAAACCTCATAATCAACCAACTTCAAATTAGAACACAAGGTTTGTATCATCACGATTTACAATAAGTTAAAAAACAATTGCGGATTTGTTACGAGGATATTCCTAAGAGCATTAATATCGTGTATCATTCCAAACCGGTTTGAACCAGTTCGAACCGGAGTAACAACCGGTAACAAAAACAAAGAACGACACTATCATTAGTCATTCTAATTATTCAATAAACTAAGTAGGTGTACATCGGCCGGACATTTCACTTTGATTCGGTGAAGTCCAGACTTTATTTATGTGGAGGGCATTTTTCCACAAAAGCACGCGAGGTCAGCTTAAGAGGGAGGAAACGGCTTTGGCCTAATCCGCTGACTTTTATTTATTCAGTGAATTAATCTCAGCGCCCGAGGGTGGGGACTGGCCCTTATTTCCTGTCGCCTTACCGTGGCTGTTCTACTAACAAAGATATAACGTCGGACGATCTTTGTATAATTATTTGAAACTAGGTATTTATACGATCTAATAAGATATTCTAACGATCCTGTGGCCGCTCATAATGCCCTCCTTTTCTATAAGCCTGTTATTAGGGTGAAGGACAAAATAAACTTTAGTTCTATATCTCATTTATTTTACTAGGCATGTTTTAATTGCATGCTAATTAGATGCAACAATTACCTATCTACTTATTATATCTTCTTAACAAACATATGCGAAAATATGAAATAGCATGATGATGATAAAATAGAATTGTATATTTGATGCTATCACAACGATCCGTCTGGAAAAATAGTCATCATAGAAGACTAACAATAACAAGGAAGCAGAAATTTAAATGATAAGTTTAGATTATTGTTCTTGATGAGGCCTGCTTTCTTATCTTTCTGTGTTGATCATGGCAACTACATCACAGGGAAACATAGTGTGGAGCTATGAATGTGTAGCGTTATTTTTTTGCTACATATTACTAATATCATTGTTTTGATCAACACTTATTTGCATTCATTAATTTGATAAAAGGTGTATTTATGTAAGCGTTTCATCAAATTAGCGTTTATGTCTCTCGTGATGCAGGATTCTTGCTTTTTTACAAGAGATTGGCAATGCGATGCTAGGGAGGGTGATTAACATGCTATGTTGACCGAAATCTAAGGCACTTAAGAGTTGTTTTCTTCTAAAAAATTTGGTATAATCATAGTTAATTTCAAATATTTTGATAGCTAATTTTAATTTTTGTTGAGAAATCTCATTAGAATCAGCTAGCAATCTAATGATTTATGAATGTCCTAACAGCCCAAATACAGTAATGCGCATTACCTTAATACTATTTGAATAGATTATCGCATACCATCAGGTGGGACTATAGTCAAGCATTAACTTAAAATTAATAAAAAAAGTAGTTCAAAAATTGCTGATCGGAAACACACTAATATGGCTTATTCTTTTGAAATTAGATATATGTAATATAACTAAGTTGCATAAAGCAATAAGATGTAAAAATGTTATAGAAAGCTATTTAAAATAAAGAAAGACAATATGAATAAAAATAATTTTGAAATATGATAATGGTGACCTTAAAAAATATCACGTAATAAAATATTCTACTTCGTTACTAAACTTTATATTAAATTTACTGTAGACGATCTTTTAATTGGCAAGATTGATGAAAATTAAGCACAACATCTCCGAATAATCAATCTTTCTTAAGCAGCGATATTGTTTTCGATAAAATTACTTTACAGTTGTAATAATACATTTACAATAAATAACCTTGCGGTTTTTTATTAAATTTATGGTTTACTCGTGAGAAATAAGGCAAATACTTTACATCGATACCAACATTTCTCGGTGATAAAAGTCGAGCTTTCTTGACACGCGGGAATTTATAGTCGTCGCACCTCTATTTAACTAGCATGGGGACAAACCTTATTGTGAGGTAATTCTATACAACGGATACATCAACAAACTTCTTTACTCTTTGAAGTAACTTTAAATAACTTTGTTTGAATTATAGATGTAACTTTTGATTGTTTGATGACATTAGAAAGATATAATAATATTTTAATATGATAATGATAATTTACCTGATTCTAAAGAGTACCTACAGCAGAATAATTCAATGTTACCTTAAACTCTTGAATAAAGAAATTTAAAGAGTCCATTACACTGCTTAAAGATAACTTAAGGAGATATTAGTGGCCAATACTAGTGTTAAAAATACAGCCCAAAAACTTGATTACTACCTTTGACATCGCTATAACATTGTTCACCACAATATCCAAGTAAGAATTGGTAAACTCCACACACTTTTTATAATCTCGGGTAAACAAATTATTTCGTACTGTTTCCCTTGGAAAAGTGCATGATTGTATCGCTCAATTAGTGAAACAATAAGGTAAATACAATTTTGTCTAAATAAAGAGATGAAAAAACGTAAATATATTTCAAATAATATCGATAAAATACTTTTTTCTAGATAGAATTAGTAATAAATTTTGGATATTTTGATGACTTCATACTAACATTTGTTATTCAGTATTTGGACCAAAACTGTAGATATGTTATTATGACATCGAATAAACGATATGCAATAAATAAATCTAGGCACAAGGCACGGGTCTCTCCGCATACTACTACATTAGAGCTTACTTCACCAAGCTGTTCCAATGCGCTTTGATGAAAAATATACACGAGACTTTAAAATCTTATTTCCCAATATGCATCGTTTATGTCATAATATTAAACATGACCCTACATGCATCGTTTATATCATAATATTAAACATGAAACAATTAAATTCTGACAAATAATTGGTTACTTCAACTAATATCAACAACCATAAAGACAATAAAATTATATGACTATACTGTCAAAGGCACCCGTCACGATGTCATACGTTACGTGAGCTAACTTTGTAAGTTTCCATGAAATAGATTGTAAACTGAATGAATTGTTAACCGTTGATACATTTATTATCACGGTGTTTAAAACAAGAATCGAACCGAGCTATTCCTGAAAACGGAACTTTTATAGATGTTCATTAATCCCGTCTTCCTTTGATCGTGTGTGGTCGCTTATGTGGTTTCTAGGGAAGTTAACAAGCAATTCAAAAATAAATGAATAGAATTTATTACTTCTAAAATATATTTATTGCCTTATATTATTATTATGAAAGGAAATGTTATTTTTTGAGATATAATCATTATCGTACACATACTTTATAGTAGTGTTCCTTACATGTCCTATTAGTTAATGTTTATAATTAAAAGCTAGAGAGCCAGTTCTTTATTTCCTTCTCTTTTCTTGACAAAAACGCACCATTGATGCTTTCTTACCGTGGATAATGGTGACTACTTACTTACATGTGGCTTTGTCGGCTACCTACTTTGTCAGTTACTTCAAAAAAGCTTTTCTCTGTAAACTTGTATATGTATGTGAGATGCACTGTTGACTTTGTTAATACAACAATAAAGTAAATAAATATTGCCTTGCCTTTTATTTCAATTCTCCCAAATCACGACCAATAATGATTATGGCAAGCTCATATCCGTACCGTGCGGGAATAAGTTCATAAATCGATTAACATATATATATTTTTAAAGCATAATAGGATTGTTTAATTCCTAGTGATCTGAAAAATCAAAACCAATTAATACACATTCAGGTAAAAAAGTATTTATTAACATTAAATCAGAATTTACAGATGAAACTTAAACTTAATCGTAGCTGCCCCGAAAAAGTGCTTTTTCGACAATTTCGACTTTAAGTTATTCACGCCTGGTACGTATATAGATCTTGCATATCAAATGCTAGAATCACATCTTGAGGACCCAATTAGTCAATATAACATCTACCGTTGACCCAGACCGGGTCGAGCGTGCAACTCTGCCTTGATTAAATAATACGTCTTCGATAATTGGTTAGATTGATCCGAATGCTCTTTACACTCTGCAGAGCAAATTGAATAAATGTCTGGTAGCAAGTCTGTATCAAGCAAGCGATGTGTGGTAAACAATTTAAAGCCGTTGATAAATGAAATGAGATGTTTAGATATCTCAAGGGAATTGTCAATATTTGTAATAAAACTGTAACTGATAGATGTCTGATGTAGAGTATATTTGAGAGAAACTGAGGGGAATATTGGACTATTGAAGGTTATGCAATAGATTCCATAACAATGATTTTTAGAAATTTTGTTATGTGCATTTGATTCTGGTTATCTCAGGAACAACTTAGGATGTTCACTGATTTATTTAGCTCGTGATAATATTTCGTTCTTGATTTGATTCAATATTCTCAGTTCAATTCTTAATGTGCAGCAAGATTCAATTCTTAATGTTCAGCAACGCACCGGTGACGTCTCATATCTGTGAGGAAAGATAACCGACAAAAATGGCATAAACCATTCCTTTTATAAATACTCGAACCCACACCGGGAATACTAAATCATTAATGAATACTATGACTTTTTTGTGACATTGCATTTGACAATCTAGAGGAACCCAATACAATTGTGAAGTTTAAAATATTCTAATTGTTAAAACAAACTGTCTGTCAAAACTTTTAACATGATAACATGCCCAGTAGGTACTTAACCGATTAATGTACCAACGACCCTACTCAACGTTTCCTTTAAACTTGTACCACGATGTTTCAGAACGAGTGTCCGTCCAATTATACGAGTGCCAGTGGGCATTCAATTATCAAAATACAAAGGTGACCGCATTGCCAAAGAATATTTAATAGCGACAGTGATTCAATATAGTAGAATACTCAAAGTATATTCTATATAGAGCGGATGATCTCCGGTTCTGTATAGTTCATGCTGTATCAGAATATCAGCTTACAATATTATGTAATAAATTCAAAATCATTTATTTATGTAGACAATAATATTATCTTAATACATTTAAACACGTATTTTTTTTATTGTATCGCTGTATCGGAAAGGTGTTTTTACATCGAGGAGATGACACGGCGAAAGAAAGATTATAATAAAAATATATGTTATTTGAATTTATAAAAAAAAAATTAAAACAGTTTTATTGACTTCGCCTGTATGTATTGAAATATGTAAGAAAATATTGCAACGCTATTTTAACACACTTTTACCTGTTCGATTTGTGTTTTATGTAAATTGGCTTAAAACGGACGAACCACTTAACACTATAGTTACATGATCATTTCCGCTTCTGAACATTAGAAACACAAGGCACTACTAAAGCGTTTCCGGCCAAGACAAAAAAAAAAGAAAACATTAATCACGCTTCTTTTACAAAATCTTCTCTTTTGGAATAGGTGACAAATTGTAATTAAAATTTCGCAAACGCAAGTAATTGGTATATATAAGTCCTTGCCAATCTGTATATATCATTTATACCGATCCGCGTGGTCAAAAGTTGGCCCCATTGGACCTTCTTGAACTACTGTCCACGTATTAGTTATATACCTACTTTGGTTTCTCTAAGTAGAATTATTTGTACCCAAGCCCGAAAACAGGAAGCATTTGGCTTTGTTCTAATGTCATGCATCGGTATTAAAGTGTATATAAAAACAAATGACGGTCAGTGACGCAATTAGAGAAACAAATTCTTGGGGCCACGAATATTGACTGTTGGGCCTATATGTACTTAATTGTCACCGTTAAAAGCATTCCCCTTCTTTCATGTCATATTAACCGTCGGACCTCTTTTAAGTAATCAACGGCTACTGAAGGCTTGTAGTAGATTAATAACGAAATTGTAATAAACTGGTTTACATTCAAATTACGATTCAAGTTTTCGTAAGAAACGCCTTTTATTAGTATCGCTACAACCTAAAGTAATACAAAATATGTAGCGATTAGAGAACAGTGTATCATGTAAGGTAAATAACTAGTTTATAATATTATGTCTTCGCAGTAATACGTTCCAGACTTTCTCATTTTGAGGAAAAATTTGTCATTTTACTGTACAATGACGACCTCGTAGCCTAGTTAGCAGTGATCCTGCCATCTGAGCCAGAAGTTTTGTTTCGATTTCCGATCGTGACTTATATTTTTGTGACAGATATTTTTTCGACATTACATACAATAATGCTTGACATCAACTCCCCTGACAATAAGAGGTGATGATATCTAAGACGATGGACGCAATAATAAAAGAATATTCACTCTCTTCTTGAAGACTACCACATCGTAAGTAACCGGGAACCCCGAAGTAGTTTAATTATTCCAATCCTTCACAGTACGTATAACGAACGACGAAACAAACGTTTATACCGGCGGGTTGTTAACGACGTAAAGATACCGCCACGGTACAGGATGTTCGATGGAAGAAAGGAGATAGAGGAACTACATCGGACAGTTCCTGCGCACACTCCAAAATGCATCCTATGCTATCCTATCCTAGAAGACCGAGAAGCTGACTACTCTGCGCTTATGCTCAAGACTACAAATTAGTTTCAACTACAACAGGGTCAGCAATAAGTCTCCATGCACGCCTTTCTATCAAACAATGATAGGTGCGAATTGACAGCAGCACCCCAAATGGAACAGCCACATGCATTCCACAAAATGTCGGACCTGAACTTTATACAGGGCTGACTCGGAGTTGTGTTGTCCATGATACAAAAATCCCTAGTGCGGAAATATGAATGTGTAAGCGTTTAACTTATAATTAAAACTGTGGTAGATACGAAGTCCTATCCATAAAAGTTTATACCTATGAAGTGTTAGATCGTCTGCTATCTTTGAGTAAAGTAGGAAAACAGATAAAATAAAAAAGGTTGAAATCACAGTTTAACATAGCACAGACCGAGACCTAACAAAAATATTCTTGACAAATGAATATTTCATGTTTTATTCCCCAGGAAAAAGACTTTTCGCTAAAAGAAAGGCTTTCAATGATTAATGTAAAGGCGCGCTGAAATCTATTGTTTCAGTTAAGAGTCCATACCAAATTTGCATATCAAAGCGTCTCAGGGAATGTCTAATAGAAGTTTTTGCATTCGTAACGAACCGCGAGAATCAATAGGAATTAAATGAAGCGTGTTTGAGCCACTCACAGAATCACTTTTTTCAACTTGCCCACTTTAAATTTGGCAACCGAATTAATGTTTTTCTTCCCTCCGTTTGATTGCTTAATTAGAGTTCTTTACTTAAACTGCGATCTTAATTTACATTTAGGTTAGCAGTGAAGATATTGAGAATGTTAATTTTTAATATTCTAACTCTGTTTCTTTGGAATATTCTGACTTTATCTTTTTGTGTGTAACTTATAAAATAACGTTGACACACTCTTGCACTCGGATTATCTGTGTGACATGGAGACACACACATAACATATTGTCATTTATCTGTTTAAGAAATGTCCTAGAGGCTCAATGAACCCAAGACCCTTCGCTTTACTGGCATGATCACTATTTTGCTGTAGGTACTAATATGATTTTTATATTTATCAGTATTATGAAAACATTCTCGGAACCCAGTCGCTCAAATGGAAGTTTCAAATTTGTCAAACCATAGTTCAAAGCCTCTAATAGCCTTGAATCATTCATAGTTATATTTTTTACTTTATGAGGGTTACATCACATATTAATATTTGAGAAAAAACTCACATGCCGCAAAAAATCAATCTCATGCCGAAAATCTCACTGTTGTCATAAAATTGTGTTTAGGTAATTCATTTCTTGATAACGTTACCGATTTCCATCATAAACAAAGCTAGGCATTTAGACTTGAACGTCATTTAGTATTCTGTAGAGAGAGCTCTGGTTACCGGCTGAACAATACCGATAAATCATTTAAACAATTCGGTTTCAATTACGAAGTGGGTCATTTGGCGGAGATGAATTTCGTTTATGGCTGTAACATTTTTAAAATACGCTGTTGAAGCCAACTTAAATTTCATAAACACTGGATTATTCAATTTTGTATACCACTTGTGCGTGGATGATGGCCAATAAAAGCAATTTTATAGCGTTTTTATTATGATGCATACATATAGAGGTCATAATGGGTGCGGCATGCGAAAAATCTACATGGATTCTCGGTAAAATATTAAACTGTACATATTTAAATACCGAGCTTAAAAGCAAATAATTTAGTACTCCATCTCCGCGGCATCCACTTGACCGAAAACTGGCGTTTTAAATTTTTAAACTTCTCAATATTTTAGGAACACGGTTAAAATGCTACAATTGTTACTGTAATATGCTTTTTGTATTTATGCCGTTTCACGTGTATGCCAACTATACATGTATACGTATACTATATGTATGGGTCTATGTGAGTGTGTGAGTAAAATGGTGACGTAAAACCTTATTCATATGAGAACCGTGCGAGATTATTTGTTTTTAGTTCGATATTTAAAAATGTTTAAATGACTAGACTGTCACTTCTATACTGACTACTATAATGCCATCAATAAAACTTATAATTTTGACATGTTGGCCTGCTCTTCACAGCCACGCATTTATTTTATATACCTAAGTACAAACAATCTGAATCCGACTAACATGAGATGTAATGTTGCAAAGATATTCAGAAACATTTTCCATTTCATATACATATGTCCCTCATTTAAATGGTATTCGAATGTAGTCAGTGAATTCGTCAGATGTTATCCTGCAACATAAAAGATACTATTAAACAGAACCATAATTATTATAACTAATTTACTTTAGTTTCATTCATTGTCACCTGTTTCATATTCTTACCATCACCCGAGGCTGACTAATAGAGAATTGCTATAGGCATTAAGTTCGTCTTTTGTAAACCTAATTTTAAGGATACAATAAATACGAAATATTTTTTTATCAGATTAACTTGTCAATCTAAACCATTCTAAAATCCGCTTAGAGACATAAAAAAATCATCAAAATAGGTCCATAGGTCAATAGTCTAAGAGGACACACAGAGAAGAATTGTATACATCCTATATAAATAAACCTAAATCTATAAATATATACAATTCTAAAAGTTTTAAATAATATTTTATCTTAATATATTCATTTTTCTAAAACAAATTACCACACCTAAACTTAAAAGTATTTTGTCCTATAATTGTTTTACAATATCTGTACAAAAAATCGTCAATTCAAGTATCGACATTACAAACTTCAAAGTAGGTACTTTAGTTTCAATAATCCTAAGAAAGCAGGTCCTTAGAAGCTGAGTGTTTCCACGTGCAATATTTATCGCGTTACATTATTAACCGCGTATCGGCCCTAGATGGCTATCTGTACAATACACGGCGAGCAGGTTGCACGCGCTTTCCAGTTATATCGAGATATGGATCGTGTTGACTTTCAGTCCATTGCTTACCACGGCACGGGACGGGATTAACGCCGCGATAATGCGTTTCAACCACCAACACCGCCTGGACACCTGGCGTTCTTCCACAGTACGTTTTTTACTACGTTTTCTGGGTCGTTGTAAACTGTGGAATGAACTTCCTGCATCAGTGTTCTCACAGTGCTATGACATAGCGTCCTTCAAGAAGCGGGTCCATCGCTTCCTTCTTGGCCGGCAACGCGTTGGTGACATTCCTGGTGTTACTAATGTCCATGGGTGATGGTGATCGCTTACCATCATATGACCCATTTGCTCGTTTGCCTGCTTACGACAAAAAAAAATAAAGGAGGAGATTCTCAATCCCACTGTATTTTTATGTGTTTTTCATAACTTTTTACTAGATTTACCGATTTGCGTGTTTTTTCTATTCGAGAGTTGGCTTGTCATGTCCCATATACCTTTAAGCGACATCTGACGAACAGTTTTTAAGTTATTACCAATAATGTCCGTTTACTCGATGCGTATAACTTCGAAATCAGAAAGTTTAATACGGCTGAATTAGATTTGTCATTAGTCCATTGACAAATTTTTAATTTTTATGTGAAATTTAATTTTTATGTGATGTCAAATGTCCATTTTTTATGTGAACGCTGTATGTAAGATGGGCGAGTTGGAAGCGCCAAATACTTGAGGAACCCACAGCAATTTTTATTATTGGATTTTTTACTGCAAACGAAAAGTATATAATATATTATACCTAATATAACCAGGCTTCAATCTATACATACTTTAGCTTGCTACCTCAATGCAAATTTTTGATGAGATTACTGGTCAACCCAGGTTTCGGAAGGCTCTATAGGTATCTATGAGAATAAGTGGGACTGACGGCTTAACGTGCCCTCCTATGCCCGGAAACTCTCAAATAATTTTGCTACTAACAGTCACCCGACGACTGCCGACAACGCTCCCAGTTATTTAACTCGATCGATCATTTAATTGCAAACCGCCGGCCTTCAAGCAAAATGTAAAGTCTAAAAACAATTGAAAGGATATTTATTACAATTAAATAATAATTGGTGACAAATGAATAAAGCCTTTTGCGGATTTCATTGCTTATTCATAAATTTTAATACGTTTTTTATTTTGTATTATGATCATTAAATTGATTATTAGGAGCTAATGTAAATATTAAAATTGCACAATGGAAACAAAATCTAACGAACTTAGTGTGCTCATAACTCTTTTGTGTTAGCAATTATTTTTTAAAATATTGATTTCATCTTTTAGTAAAAGGTATAGTGTTCCCATAATGTTTTAGAGCTAAGTTAAATTTTATTTGCTCCGTACGAGTACAGTAATCGAAATCTAAGGAACTTACTGAATTAGCGATGTGAAATATTTATGTAATTTAACTGTAATGGAAGCAAAAGATTAATAAGTTTAGGAAACTAAGAAGCATGTTATATTACTTAAGTGAAAAATATGTTCGCACTAATTACATTATTTTATGTGACTTTCAAATTGTAACACCCTTCAGAACCTTGTACAAGCCATAGTACTACATTAAAGTATTGTGGGCTATAATAAATGCACACAAACCTTCCTCTTGAAGTATTCCATCTATTAGTAAAAACCGTATGGACAATCTGTTCAGTAGTTTTTGAGATTTAGATACACAGATAAACAGACAGACGCGACAGAGGAACCTCACTTCATAATACGTAGAAGATACCACCATTTCGGAACTGTGTCCTATGAGGAGGAATTGATATTTATATCTGAAATAAATGAAGAACAATTGTTTATGATGTGAGTAAACCCTCATAGTCTTTTAGCGCAATGCATGGGCGGAACACAAGTAAATAATAAAAACGTACATACCAATACGTTTCCAGCGAAATATATTTTTTCTTGTATATTAAGTTGCATCAAATCTATGTAAATTTTATGTCTCATCACAGATAAAGATATACGATTATGTAAAAAGATATCCCGTAATTTAGTAACGTAATCCTTCTTTCGCATCTCGCGTTGCTATTGAATTTTCAATCGGTCTGTGACTGATTGAAACGAGTTCTCGGCGACTCAATTGATTTTGAAGCGGACCCTAAGCAAGAAACGCTTAATAAATTGAACAACATTCGTCACAAAAAGAGAAACGATAGCTACGGTCAATATAGGGTTCCATAGGCAATGCGATTAAATTCTCTTTATATAAAAACCAGCTGATGTCCCCGACTTTGATGATATATTGAACTTCAAAGATTTAGAGGGGTTTAGGTTTTTTTACGTCATAAGCAGGCAAACGAGCAGACAGGCTGCCTGGTAGTAAGTGTTCACTGCTCAGGAACCTTAGCAACACCAGGGATGTCACCAACACGGTGTTAAGGAGAGAAGGAAAAAGAGAACTGGCACTCCAGGTAGCAAGCGAAATACGACGTAGTCATTTCACGACATTACATTACATGACACGACATTTCATTTACTTTGGAGGCTAGCTAGCCAGTTAGGCCGTGGAGGTCTTATCACCGCATGTAGAGAGATACCTTTGGGATTACACTAGGAAGTATTTGAAACCAAAGAGGAACCGGTCGTCAAGACTCCATTCGTTATTTAGCAAGGTGCACCGCTAAGATATCTTAGTTATCCGAAATATATAAATTGTCGATACATAACAACGATTCCCTATTTCGTGGGTGTCATAAGCAATACGCATGGATAAAAACACACAAGAAGACCGAGAATAAAAATGTAAACCTATTCAAATTTCATCGTTGCTGAGAATCGAACCTTGATCCATTGTACGGCGATCCGGCATGATGACCACTATGCCACACAATTCATCGAAAATAACTATTATTATAGAATACTGTTTAAATATCCCATGATGGTATTTAAAAGTATTTAAAATCAATTTACATTTCAGTATATCTGAAAAATAGGGTACATGTTTATTTAATTACTTGCAATTATATTGTGGTAAACAAGTCAAAAAAGTTCTTGGTTTCCTTGTAGATACTTTGGTAAAGCATCACAGAATGAAGCTATATTAAGGGACAGACACGAGGGACTGCCCTATAAATGGTGCGATAAAATTTGTTGGTCAAACTTTTATCTTAGATTCGAATGTCAATTTACGCATTCTACTATATGAATCTTGTTTCAGTATTCGTACTTTTCTACGACCAACAAATAAATATATCTTTATTTATTTATTTACTTTGTACACGCCGAAATATAATAATGGAACTTAATGTTGTAGACATTAGTACGGGAACTTCGTATTCTTAGTTGAATTATCTACTGACAAGCCTGTAAGTGAAGAGGTGATATTGAGGTATTAACTTTGTACAATTATTTTAATTAAATATATTATGATCATTTGGATTGATCTGTTTATAAATAAAAAAATATTTAGTAACTCGATTTTGTACTACAAATCAAATATTATATAGATTTCACTTTGTTTTACACTTTTATTTTTACACAGTGAATTGTTTTATACATCGTCAAACTATGCAAAAAAATTATGTTGAGTGTAAATAGATGTTGAGTTGCGTTGATTTAAATTTTACAAGATTGAAATATGATATTGGGATTTGTATTAACATCATTAATGAAGTTTATAATTTCGGGTCTAATAACATGTTAAAGGTTTTCGTGAAAGTCTGCAGAACCATAAAATCCAGTGGATAAAGCCCTATTTGCAGAGTTGACTCAAATAATATTAGAGATTTACTCAGTCTCAATGGATATGCTGCGTTTTAAATTTATTCCATGAATTCCTTTTAATTTATTTTTCTTTACAGTTCGTTAGCTGTAAGGCCTGATAATATTTTTTAACATTTACAGAAACGTTGCTCGATTAAAATTATGTCAAATATTTTAACGACGACTTTTTGAACGTAAACCTATTCGTCCATATAACTTTTTAAAAAGTTTGAAGTTCAAATATCGTTTTTCTTTTGCATATTATCGTGTTGATATTTAACAAGATAGTAGTATTAACTTCTGTACGGACCATAATAGAACTGTAACTGATCGCTATCTGTACCTGTCAAAGATATTTAAAAATTCATAATGGCGGACATTTATAAGTGCAAGAGAACCCGAACGAATATTAATGCGGACGTAGCGTACAATAAAAACCTTTACATTTTTTATATTTTATAGTTCAACAGATTTGACAATGGCTTATTGTGGCTTATTATTTTGACGACCCGCGTGGCGTAGTGGTCACCACGCCGGACCGCCGTTCGAAAGGTCCTGGGTTCGATTCCCAGCGAGGTCGAAATTTAAATGATGAGTTTAAATTTCTGTTCTCAGTCTGGGTGTGTTTGTTATTGTTTTTCTGTGTTGTCCATGGCACCCACAACACAGGATATCCTAGTATGGGGCTATGAGTGTGTGGCGTAATTTATTTATTACTAGTACATTTTACGCCACTTAGCAAATAAGATACAGTTACACAAAGTTACAGTAACATTACTGCAAAATAAACTCACGCATACCCCGATTGAACCTCGATAGTATTTTGTGTTGCTAATATTGACCGGATGGCCCTATCCCATGGCGTGCGACATCTACAGCGAACTAAGGCTGGGAATTACCATGAACCGGCACCAGGGCGTATAACGCGAAACTGTATTGAGGGGTGCCCGAAAATAAATATAGATATAGTAGCTGGAAGTGATTGGATTTATCAGTATGTATTTTAACGTACATATACAACCGTTCACACGATGGCAGGACGAAATATTAAAAATAGCGGGATCAGCATGGATACAGCTTGCTCAGGATAGAGAGAAATGGTCACTTTTGGAGGAGGCCTATACCCGAAGAAGGGTTCTTACAGAATAAAACATAATTATATACATATATAAATATATGTAATAAGATATAATATAACACATATTATATTAGTTATATACTTGTATCTAATATCTTGTAAGAAATAAAGGGCCTTTTTATTTATTTTTTATTTTTTTTATTTTTACGTACATATACTTGTATACAGTTTAATAATTGCTTTATCAATGGTAAAAAACCAACGTCAATTAAATTCGCCGTGATAAATGTTTAAACTACTCACTAGATGTCGCTCAAATTTATATGAGACCACATGACGATTACCAGCTTTTGAATAAAAAAGAATCATCCAAAATAATTCTGATTATTTAACTAACGGGCTAACACGGGTAAAAAATACAGACGATTTTAGAATCTCCTCCTTTTTTTGAAGACAATAACATTATAAATATAATGTTTATTCCTCGATCTCAACAGAACGGCTTAGCGGATCTGGATGAAATTTGGCACTGAAACAAATTATAGTCTTAAAAAGTGCATAGGCTACTTTTTATTCAGGAAAAATGTATGGTTATAAAATCCTATGGTGTGTTTTTCTGTTTTGTCTGCCTCGCTACTGGCTTATGCAAATAAAAAAAAATTACGCTTTATTGCAATATTTGTTCGTCTCCAAGAACCTATCTCCAACGGTGAATGCATCGTTAAAAGACATCCATAATATATATGAATCATACTAATGATTAAAATATACTCTGAAAAAAAACTTTGATTTTATATAAAAAAAAATAGAGTACAAAAACGATAAACGAAACCGCTGGTTAATGTGGCCCTATATTATTTTATAACAAATTGAATTTTTTAGCACTTCCAGAAACTATCAATATTCCGTCACTGTAAATGTGGTCGCATCGCCTCGGGACTTGTCCCAACGCCGTAATTACGAATGTACACCCTAGCACCGCAAATAGAAACAAAACCGCACACATTCGCATATGTAAATAGAGGGGATCACGGTCGAATTGCGAAATGTTTAGGCACATCCCTCGTAGAAAAAAACTAAAACAGACTCATTGTTACATGGACTCAAATTTAGACAAAAGGTGTTTTTTCGTTAATGAAAATAGTTTTTGTATGCATAGTAGAGATGTACCTGATATCGATATAGACACGATATATCGATAATGTCGTTTGTTTCCCCGTTCATCGAAAATACCAATATTGATTTTCCACTATAGTATTTTTAATTGGAGAAAGTTAGATATTGTTCACATAGCATCAAAATATACTTCAATAGATGATAATTGTTCTAGTAAATAATTGAAAAATAAATTTGTTTGTCCTGAAGCAATCCATTCTTTTCACACTAAGACATAATGTTAAGAATAAAATTATTCTTAACAGAAAACAATGTTTGTGAGCATTTATTTAGTGTTACATACGTTTTGAATTCCCTACAATAACGTTTAATCGTCTATCCATTGTTATTAATTTCTAATGTGGACTTTATTGTTAAATTTTATAAATATTATATAATGTTAGTAACTAATGTCGTGTCCGGTAAACAGTCATAGTTACAAAACGATGCCAGGTCGGGTTACTAGTAATAAATAAAATTAAACTATACAGTGCGTGACTGTACTTCGAAATAAATGTATTTTGAAAGAATTAATCCATTTAACACACTTATCAATATCCTCAGCTTGACCTAAGAATGTCAGTGACACACAAACGCTCTTAGCGCGGTATTTAAAAAGCCTTATTCATTATACTTTCAACATTAAGACAGGAACTCTCAGCGCACTGTTTGGCTAATGGTAGCGGAGCGAGTGGTCGAGGAATCCGTAATCAGTGCCCCGATGTATATTGTAGGTAAGATGCTCCGATTTTGTAGACGAACGTTTTGGTTTATGCGACTTTAACAACAAATATAGACTAATAATTAGTTTGTTATAATAATACTAGCACAATAAAATAGCAACCTGTGTAAACGTAACTTATTTGTATTGATTTTTCTTTTGTTTGTATTTCTTTCTTCCATATTTATAACTAACTAAAATGGTAACTATTATATTGTTCCCTCACGTCAAAACGAGTAACATATTCCGTAGTAGTTAGTAATGATCGAAAAAAAATTGAATTAACTTTTTTCCTTTAGTTATCTTTTTATGTTATTATTCTTTTTGTATAGAAGCAAGAATTAATCTATGCGCTGTGAACACTATAACTCCTATATAATTAATTTAAATTTTTACTTCTTATATTGCTTGAAAAAGATGATAAACGATTAAATACACTATACACTTACTATTAGAGAAATAGGGATAAAAGATAGCATAGAAAAATAGATAGATAAAGTAATAAGGATACATTTTTAAGTGATGAAAATACATTTATGTCATCAACAGATATCTACATATTAGATTTGTTTATAAGTATATGTATAAATAATGTAAGAAACGGGTATCCCGCGGCCTCAAAACTTTTTATCATTTATGAACGGATTAATATCAAAAAATAAATAACCTCAAACTTACCAAAACACATCAGCCAAAAACGCAGAGAAATCGGCAATCCGTTTCTGGAATTAACCGAACTAATCATCAGAAAAATATTCTTGGATAATATGGCTTCACGTAAGGATTTTGTTATCAATATTATTATTAATTTATTCATGTTATTGTTAGCTTTATTATATTTTCGTGACGCCTAACTTACCTTTTGCTTGAGTCAGCCGCCAATTATAACTTTACACATCTTGTATCTGTAGCCATCGATCAGTTTATATTTAATTTAATGTGAATTGTACCATAAAGAGCATACAGCAGCAATCATTATTGTATAATTTTTATAGAGCCTTGCAGCCTTAGGACTAAATAATATTGAAATCATCTGAAAGTAATTTTGAACGTATTCAACAGCAAAGCCGCTCGTCTATAGCCGTCAGTCCCTTTTAATATTTAACAAGGGACTGCAAATTATTTATGCATGCTATAGGCACAACAAACAAACCACAGATTTGTACACTAACCGCCGCAAACTAAACAAAATATCCGATGAACCGGCAATAATTTGTACAGCTTTATTAATATAAGAAGCCGCGTTCGGTTTACTTTGAAAAATATTATAATACAAATTCAGGGTAAGAAATAACGAGTATAAGAATAGAAATAGAAAAAACGATAACATATATGTATATAGTTATAGGGTAGACTAGTAGACTTGACTTAGCAAGTATTTTACAGGAAGTAAGGAGAAACCTGTCAGAACTGTAGAATGATGTTCCTTAACTTGTGTTTTGAGTGTTTGTGTAGTCAAATATACTTTGAAGTTCTACAGTTTGACAAACTGCTGTCAACCTACTAACGTAAGACAAAATATATTGACAGAAGATAGTAGAATAATTCGATAACAAATATTAACTTCATAAATTCATTATTTACTCTGCTGTTTACGCGGACACAGCTAGTTTACAAGCCTATGAAGCGAGACATCCTAGTTACGATTTCCGGGGCAGACATTTATGTGCCCCGAGAGGAACGCTTCTTCTCAAAGCCTTTGTGTTTGTAATATCTTCTTCGTGTTGTAATGTAAGCGTTATTTATTCATAAATAAGTAATATTCGGCTATATTGAAGCGGCTTAGAACACCGAACAAAATCCCACGTTAGTAGATTACGATGTCGTAAGAGAGTTTGATGGTAGAACTTTACGTCAAGATTGAAATTATCATGAATTCATTCATTAAGTCATTAATATCACTTCTGGTATTATCTTTCCGTGAAGTCCGGCTGAGGCCTTGAGAGTCAGTAGTTTCTTTCACTGTGGATCATCTGATTGCTATTTAAATAAATAAAAAAAATCACAATGTACGTATCTATTCCTTTATCGAATCAAGAAATAATTTCTATTACCCACATAAATCTGAAAATTATACACGTAATTCGAACTTAGACACAAGGCTATAAGCAGTGACTTTATATAAAACGAGAATTTGCCCGCGGCTTCGCACGCGTTAAGAACCTTTCATCCCCTATTTTATCCCATTGGGGGAGATTTGATCAAAATCCTTTCTTAGCGGATGCCTACGTCATAACATCTACTTGTATGCCAAATTTCAGCCCGATCAGTCCACTGGTTTGGGCTGTGCGTTGATAGATCACTATATCAGTCAGTCAATCACTTTTGAGTTATATATATTTAGACATACAAGTTACTATTCATAAAACGCTATAATATTTCAAAAGTAAAAGTTGTATATTTATTAGAAAATGTTTTTTCAACTTCAGTTATAAGGATAACAGCTATAAATAAAATCATAACAAACATTTGGACAACCCTATCGAGTATCAGTCACGTGCGTATTTAATGATCCGAAACGGGAAGCAATAAAACTATTGCTAACAACATTTTGTTATCGTTTATCGATATTTACAATCTTTCGGGGGATAATATACCTAAATTTGTATTGAACTTGACAAAAGTATTCAATTGATTGTCTGGAAAAAACAAGCGACATTTCTGATTTAGTACTTTTACAGTTTATTGTATAAATAAATAGTTCCCACATATCTCTGCGTTTGGATTTCTTATTATACAGGTGAAATAGACATAGACAAATGAACTATAATAACTACTGCTCTATAAACATATTATATTTTTAGGTCCAATAAAATATTGTCTTCTTCGGTAATCGAAACCGCGACATTCTATCATTCGTTGTCGACATTCAGCATAATCATAAAGCATCCTCAAAAACTGAAAATATAGATTTTTATTTATAAAATGAATGTGTATTTTGACGATGTAAATCCCAACATTAATGAGTATTATTAAATATTAATGAGTTAGAATTTATTTACTGACAAAATTAAATAAATTGAATTGTGACGTAGAAATAAAAATTTATTCATAATTATTAATTACCTTATAAAAAGAATATCGTTTTAGCATACCTATTCTAATTAACATTATTATTTTTTCACTTTTTATTACACATTAATTTTTTATATGTATAGAAATCTACTTAGTTAATCTCGCAAATAATTAAAATTTTATAATGTAACTTTTCAAATTACCAAAAAATACTTTAAAGGTAAAATTGACCCTACAAACATGTACAAGTATGTAAGCCTTCAATCATGTCATATACATAATATACTATAAAACTAAAACAAAAGAAACATCAAATTAAATAAACTCCAATCGTTTCTGATTGGCTAGCAATTTAAGAATAGCAGTTTCAACCCCTCTGTACTTGGTATCATGTTACGGTCATGGAGCCTGAGTATCAATTAACCAAAATGGCCGCTCGTATGAGCTTACGAACGCTCTATCGTCTAAGTGTATCAAATACTTTAGAAACTTACTCCACCCGAATAAAGTTCATATTAGCTTGAATTTTGATATTCCAACTTGAACTGGAGTATTAGTTCTTGCGGTGTTGCTAAGGTTTCTCATCTAAGCGCCTATATGAGCGCACCTAAAAGTGATTCAAACAGTACACTTGTGAGGAAAATCAGATATGAAGTTTTAGCTACAAAGCAGATATTGCCGTATAATTTGTAGTAGATACCATTACGGATATTTCTGTCAAAGTTCCTATTACTATTTATAGCTCATACTCAATTCGAAAATAAAATAGATTGTATCTCCGTTTTTACTACATATTTTATCACAGAGAGGGACTAATACTTTAATGATGTAAATATGATATGATATATAATTAGGATATTAGACTAGCTACTGTGAATCTTATTGCTAGGAATACTCACCTCTTTGATAGACGAACAATATAATACTAAAGGCACAGAACAATCTAATAAAACAAAACCTCGTCTATTACTCCAATTTACTTTTCCATGATTAAATACATATTACAGCTAAGAGTTTAATGAATGTAGAATACAGTTGCCGCTTAAATATCAAATATTGCTTACGCCTACCAATATTTCTGTCTGCTATTAATATTTCACCAACTCTTTTAATACGGCAGTCTACATATTGCTATGTTCCGAGCCAAATCCCAGTAAATCCGTGTGCGGTTCCCAGTACGGCTTTGAAGTTCCCGTGTTGTGT
>DWJN01000470.1:0-23970 GCA_018248895.1 Carystus phorcus
CTTTTTTTTCTTAAGATGTTGAACACTAAACAATTTGGATTGCTTTCTACTTCATGTTCCACGCTTGTACTTTAGTTACTTGAGACATGTTTCAGTAACTTCATAACATTCAAGAACGTCAACTAAAGTTCTTCAGTAGCCTCGTTGCATCGACTCCCCTTCACCGGTCTAGTTTTATTGTCAAATTTATTAGTTGTTCACGCTACTCGGTCATGGAACACCCTTCCGGATGGTATTAGGAAGATTAGTGATAAAATAAAAATCTTTGAGTGCCCTAGTTGGTTAATTACGTACGTAAATTGAAATTGTGTGTAGTAAATTTCTAATACAGCTACGTTTGAATAAAAGTGATAAATTACGGAACTAAGTACATTAAAATAGAACAGCTTTATTTATCGCTAAGTAAGATTTCCCTTTTATGCAAACTAAATTAATTACATACGAGTAGCTTGTAATTTAAAATGCTAACGGTACATTGGAATAGAACAGTCAAAAGATGAAGAAAAACTATGTTTTCTGAGATCGATTAACAAAACGCACTAAAAGCACTTAAAATTCATACCAATCTAAACTATTAAACCCTGTTTTTTACTAATCACACCGCAACTCTGACGATCACTGTCGAACCTCGGTCCTTTTGAAAACCTATAAGGTATTGTCTCCTAGGAACTCAAGCAGATAAGAACTATGTGAGGTATTTCAATTAAGCCTTCGTACATGCGAGTATCGCCAGATGTGTTCGGAATTAGTTTGTTTGTAACTATTCTGAAGTAACCAAATCACCTCCTCTGGATGCGTTTGCTCTTTTTTATTCACTACAGCTTTACTTTAAATTTAACATTATTAACTTACGCACCGATGCAAAGAAAATATATGACTAACAAATTCGACAGACTCGTAGACATTATCTTACAACATATGTATGTATGTACATATGTATGTTATGCTTGCTCTAGACGTAACAGATAAATAATAAAATTAATTATATACACATATAACATATATGTATATACATACATGGGATCGAATTATAAATCTAATCATTCTCGAAACCGGTTCCGAATCGTAGGAATGTATATTAAAGATAATAATAGAAAAAAAGAAAGGGATCACAATATTATCAGTTTGAAACAAAATAACTAACAGGGCAAGTTTACAATTTGAAAATTATAATTTTCTTAAATATTTAATCCAGGTTATAGTAATTAATTTACACATAACAGGGAATACTCGTTTGTTTATAATTTATTACAAACGAAGTCTTGTTTATTTTTCTTTTAATCAACAAAATACTAACCACTAAGGAAAAGGTGATAAATAAATCTATTTACACATTTCATTTTCTATATAAAGAGCATTCTAGTTATAAAATGTAACAATTTTATATGTAACATAAGTGTTTGTTATCAAATCGTGGGTCTATTTGTGATTGATTTGTGTTTGTTACTGAATGCTAAAGTATGTTTCATTGATAGAATTGTTACTTTTTATATTGTACCAAATGTAATAATGATAATATAAGTTTTAACGCCCAAGTCATCAAAATTGTCAAATAATAAACTAGAATAATGCTTTGAATATAGCTTTATACAAGGGCTTTTAATTACCTTTTGTCTAGAAGTCTAAAGCTAACGCTGTGACACGTTAATTGGTTGCCATTGATTCTAGGACGTTATTGTTTGAGACCTATCACGCTGAATAGAGGACAGAGACTAACAACATCCGTAACTGTAAACCCAATAGTTATCTGTACAGTGAACACTATTCAATATCATTTATGTACTCTCATGAGTGGATGACGATAATTGGCATAAATAAAGAAAAAGTGACTATACTAATTGTTATGCGATTTTGTAGCTCCTTCGAATTTATTGTTTGCAATTAATATAAATTAATGTTTCAATGTTTGTTCTAAATGCGGTTATGAATCATGATCCGATTTTTGTGATACTTTTTAATTTGTTTTGGGTGTGGTCGTAACGGTTTTTGGGTTAGATATGACCTGCAGCCCAGATAGTCTGCATTTAAGGAAATTTTCTGTATTCAAATGAACCGGGTACAAATGGCGTCAACCCATAATTGTCCCATTATAAGGTACAGGTCCCCTCATTATTTGAGGAAACCTATAAAACATACTCCACTACGCTGCTTTAATGCGGATTCTTGGTGAGGTTAAGTTTCAGATTTAAACTAATAGCACACAACCATCAAAGTCTTCATCAAAATAATAGAAAGTCATTGCAACACTATAGACCAGATTAAAAACACACGTAACCACTAGTAATTGATGATTCGCTAAAATGGATGGATGGAGTCCAAGTCAGCCTCACCTGCAAGAGGTGCACCCTGCTGTTTACCAACGAGGTCTCTAGGTTTCGGAAACTGCCTAGTGTAATCCCAAAAGAAATTGACATTTTGTTTAGGTTGTGGTAAATGCCGTAGTATTTTTACGGGTTGCTAGTATCTAAATACACTTGTTTTTTCATTCGCTTTTAAATTGGCTAGTGTTCTTCATATCTTCCTCGTTAATTTTTAAGCGAGGTTTTAGATTATTTTTTTATTACCCTGTCTTAGTTTGTTAGCATGATATTATTGTATTATATCCTGTAAGATATTAAAGTCCATGTGTGAGATATTAAAGCATGCAATTATGTTGAATTCATCTTCGTTAATTGTACAAGACATCCGTAAACATGGATTACGGGCTGCTTGTAATTTCGTAGCGATATTACGTCACGTCTAGTTGTTGATTCATGTAAAGTCTTGGAATACTATACAGACACGTTCCGGAAGATCAACAATCGTGGTCAGAAAGCATCTTTATATATATAATTTTTCTGTTTCTTCTTCTGTTCGTCACTGAACTGTTCCTAAACGGTTGGACCTATTTTGGTGTTTTTTACGGTTTAAATGTATTTGAGAATGGTTTAAATTCACGATTCGATTCAATTGAAATGATAACAAATGCCGGGACAGCTAATACTAACATAATTAATTTAGCAACAGTTAAAGTTTGTTCTATGAGCGTGTCATTTGATATGTTGAATAATATGATTCATTTCAGTTCTATGAGTTTGTCAGTCTATAACAAATGCTACACATAAAACGAAGTGGAAATGGCAATACAAACAATCGAACAATATCCTATTTGTAACGTGCGTATTTCATTTTCACGTTAATTAATTCCCTATGAGTTACGTAAAATAGCCCGGCAGGTATTCTGTGCATAATAGATAAATCTGACGTCTTTTTATTGTTTGTGAATATCACGTTAATTCATTGAATAGGATCTTTTCAAATAAAACCTTTGTATGACTGTATTTGGTCAGCAATGAGAAATATTATTAACGATATTAAGGTGTTTTGCTATGAATGTTTTCTTAGGCTTGCTTTTTTAGATTCACATGTATTTCTAGATAATAATATATCAAGTTTAATCTGTGAAAATATTTATCTTCCAAGAGAGAAGTATTAAAAAAATTACTTATCCATTTTTTTTTAATATTGACATTATCGAAATGATTCACTGTAGGGAAACTAGGTTTATCCTTCCCTTGCAGATATAACAAAAAATAAATAATGCGGTAGAATTTGAATAATATTTTATTACAAAAACAAGAATAATTATAAGAATAACTTGCTTTTAAGTAAATGGACAGTTTCGAAGTTGAGGCGATTTTATGACTTTATTCTGAAGCAAGAAAAAAATTATCTGTAAACTTACATTTATACATTTTACTTCACACTTAACGCATTTTGGAGTAGAATTTTCAAAAAACCGTTCTTAACGTTCTTCCCCAACTTATATAAGGAACGTGGATACATAGCTTCGTGCTTCTAAACTTGTCCAGTCAGTTCAGCATTCAGTAACCGTTAGAATTTTACTAAGTATTTAGGTATGCTGTTCGTAGCTCGTTGAGTATTGTTAATCGCAAGTGATCAACTAGGGCACGCGGTGAGCGGTTGAAAGTTAGATTGTTGCCTGTTGCTGATTAAATTACTTGAACGCTTTTGCATTTGGAAGGTGTCTTTAGTCGTATTTCTCTATTATAGTTTCCACTAAATATATGATGCTTGTTAATTCCTATTACAGGTTTTTAAGCACTGTAAAAAATTAAGATACGCGGGTACATATTCGTTAGTAGTGTGTTGGGAAAGCTTTAATTCTTCTTAATTAAGGGAGACGACCTTAATAGACAAAAGAAAAAACCTACTTCACTTAAATACACAGTAATAAATATTCCGATTGATTGAAGCGGTCATTGGTAGCTCTAGAGTTTAGCAACTATGGGTGGATTGGTAGATGGGTGACCGGGCAAAAATTTCTTGAGTTTCCGTAATTCGGAGGACGAATTACTAAAAACTTCCGACACAGGTTGTCCATTAAACCCTCAACCAATCCCCACAGGAGCAGCGTGGAGTAAGCTCTGGACCACCTCGGTGATGAGCAGAAACCCGTGCTCATAAGTTGACCATTAAAGGGTTGGTTGAAAACGTGGCTACGTAAACGTAGTAACCGAAGTCATATGCATCAAGTAAATCCCCATTATTAGGGATAACGCTAAAACTACTTATCAGATCAGAAAGACAAACACTACAATTTGACTTATTTGCATAGTGGTAAAGTTAGTACTTCAGCAATAGGGACGGAATGCACACTTTTGGATAATGCACCGCCACTAATGAACTATATCAGCCTAGTTAACTATTCTCTAAGACTCAATGATGAGGAGAAACTCGCGACCTGTTGTGCGTAATTAATGTGTTGCAGCCATCGATCATACACCAGAAGTGAAACTTTGGGCAACGTGGTGTTAAACAAAATTAAATCATAAATTTATTACTTTAAATTTCATATTTGTATATTCGGTACCCGAGCATTCCGAGGCACCCGGCGACTGCACCCGAATTCCGCGGTAGTCGATCGGATATGACATATGCGGACCGCTGGCATTAAATAGAAAATGCTTACGGCATTTTCTATCAAAAATTTGCAATTTACAAAAAGAATTTGCATTTTCACTTAATACAAGTTATATTGTAGCCTTGACCTTCGAGAGGGAAGTCAAGAACACAAAGTCCTATCCGTTATGTTCTGTGTATAGGTACAACCAGCAGAAATCAATAAAACTGCAAATGCCGCGTTTGGGACGATCATAAAGCATTAGCAACTATTGAATCATAACGCAAGATCCTGTTTCAAAAAATATCTATACCTACATATTAAAAAGACTCCCAGCCACGTCGGTCTGTTTGTCTGAACGCGGTAATCTTAAAAACTACCAAATGGATTTTTATTCAGTTTTAACTCACAGATGGTACGATTCAAAAGAAAGGTTTTTGTGTACAATTGTACACATGTTTTGTATAAATTGGATAGAATATAATGTTCATTGATGAAGATGGCGGAAAAATTCAAGCCTCTTGGGAGTCCCTTTAAAATGTATGATGGAATCGTTCCTCTTTTACAGGTCTTCAATAAAGCTCGCGATGGCATACATATCTTTTACCGATAGCCCTGGACTTTATATAGCTATACATTATATTAAAATAAAATTATGTAACCAATATTGAGTAATATATGTATAGACTTTGAAACACACGAAACGACATGAAAACTAAATCGGAGTTTAATGTGCGAAGATAGTTTCCTCGTCTTCACTCTGGGTTTTCATTGCAATGCTTTAAATAATAAGATTTTAAGGCTTATGAGTGCTTTAATTTTGCCTTCAAGTCAGTGAAAATATTTATTTAGAAGTGACAATAATATCTAAACTGTAAATAAACGTTCAGTATCAATACAGTCTGTATGAGCGCAAGTGTTTGCTCAGTAGCTGCGTCGATATTGCTTACATACTGTAGGAATCTCTTGCGTTATTTGTATCATTCAAAGGGTCAAAATATTCAAGTACCTATCTTTTGAATATAAATACGAATCCAATAACTCGACAGACATCATTTATAAATTAGGTATATATCATGTTTGACAACTTCACATCTTCTCGAGTATTACTATTGTTTCCGGTAATGGGTTAACAGATTTACCTATTATTATGTATTTTTCAATATTAACACATAAAAAAAATATACATACAAATCAGTATCTTGAGAAGTTACAATACCCTAAACAGATTATATAAAAAGGCAATGTTGAAAGAGAGTTAGGAATAATTTAATTCAATATTTATCAGATATTGTTTTCTCAATTCCTAGATTGCAAATTAGTGCAATTTTGCTTTTTGATTATAACAGGGTGTATGTAGCGGATGCTATTGCATAAAATGGGTTTAGAAAAAATCTGCAACCGTCATCTTAAAAAATTTTATTTAGTAACTTTTTTTTTTACAAACGTCACTCTAAAATAACAAATGTACATTATATTGTGCCAGCCCCACTACAGGACACCGAGATACGAGTAGATTAACAGTCGACAACACAGGATTTAGATACAGAGAGGGGTTAAATAACAATTTTTTCCTTATTGCTACATTTGTCAAGCGACACGAATTCATACCGATGTTTGATACAAAATTGTCAACGAGTAAATTCAATTTTTTTCTTGCACTGAATGACAATATGCCGTGCTGGAAACTTCCTGTAACGCATGTAAATTTTTGAAAAGGGCAACGTTATTTCGAAAAAATGACGACTGCAGTTTAACAGACAGTTAACATACTTTCATAATTTTATCTCACTGAGCATGCCGACGTAGTCATGTATTTATTGTAGCCTTAGAGCATTTCATGTACAACATTTTTATATTGAAAGTACGTTTTTCTATTTTAAAGATTCCATACAATGCATATGTAGTATGTGACTCGTATAGCTTGTTAAAATATTGCACAGATGCCAATTGAATATTTATATGCCAATCAAAAGGACAAGGATGCGTGACAATGGCGTTATAAATTGGCAGTAACTGGCACTGGCTAATCATTGTAAACTAACCTATCTCGAGGCGATGCAATACTCAATAGCAACAGATCGTACACAATAGCACAATATGATTATTGACCTGCAACTTTGCGCGACGTAGTGACCCCTCGAATAGAGCTAGTTGTATAACGTGTTTGTATCGAGAATTAAACCTATATGAGATTCAATTTATATAGTCACATAAGAATACAGCTTCTACGTACTATTAATGCCCCATTTCAAGGCACGTGTCTCACTCGTTAAGGAGGCCTAATGCAAATTTTACCATGCTTTTTTTTTGCTAAATTGTGGGTTAGAGGGTGACGCAAGTGTCGAAAGTTCAAATGATGCTCGAAGGCTTCCGACATGACTTAACATTTACGATAACGACCGCGATTAATGGTTTAACGTGCCCTCCGAAGCACGGAAGCTCAAATAATTTTGCCACTAGCAGTCACCCATGCTGCTACCGACTGTGCCCGCAGACGCATAACTCGGTCAATTACTTAGAATCGACGCGAGCAGCCGGACTATAATCGCTTCAACAGGTACACCAACAGGTTCTGTTTGCAAAAATTGAAAGTAATTTAAGGATTGACTTGTTTTTTTTAAAAACATATCTTTACGGTTCGTATATTGATTCAGTTTCCATTCCCAAAGGGAATAAGAACTTACGGTAACTCACGTAACAACTGAAGGGCTCCATTGAAAAAACTTACAACGAGCCCCACAAAAGATCGCTAGACTGCAGATTGCTCAGTGTGTAAAAAGAAGAATTTGAAAGACGCATCAGTATAACGGACACATTAATAATGGTGCACGCTCATAGCCCCGTTCTAGGATTCTGTGTATCGTGGGTGCCATGAAAAACATAAAGACAACGACAGTCACACCCAGATCGGAAATAAAAATTTAAACTTACCATTAGCTGGTAAACGAACACAGGACCATTCGTAAGGCGGTCCGACATGTTCATTGCGCCTCCCGGGTCGTCAAACAAACATGAAGAAGTATCACCTGATGTTAAATAATCATCATTACCCATGGACATCAGCAAAAACAAGGCCGTTTCTGATGTGTTGAGCGCCAAGTAAGAGGAATGAAGAAAGCAAGAACAAGCCGCATTGGCTTCTGGCTGGAGCCAGTTTGATGGCTGATTCAAGTAAAAAGGTGGTATCTGCCCAGGCAGGCTTCATGGAAATATAATATCACTTGTAATAATAATATAAGTATAGAGGTTACAATATTGTAACAATAATATAATTATTACGCGAAGCCACGATGATAGGGTCGGCTTCTGTCGCCTCTTACGACATTTTTGTCTGCCGATTTAAGATTAAGAAAGAAAAGAAGAGAGAAGAAGATGTCGTTAGAATTCTTCTGATGAAGCCCTAATAAATAGTTTTTTAACAGTGCTTGTAAAGCTGCTGTATCGTCTTTAACCGAAGACGTGGTAACAATACCAAGTTAAGCCTAACAGTTAGTATTTAATACATCTAAAGCATTACTTTACTATAAAAATCAAAGTGATTCTAGTAATTTTTAAGATTATAAAAATAAGTGGGTGTGAGCTAAAATAGCTTTGTGCGGACCTGTAGTCATTAAAACAAACGAACTAAATTGGACTGAAAAGATGGCGGGGCACAATTGGGAAAACTGAACACAGAACTATGTAATTTGAGTAACCTAAATCCCGATGTAAACCTAAACTGATGACTGAAGCAAGAAGAAAATGAAAAACAATATGGTTCGGTTTCTATATCGATAACTAAACTAGAATATTAATATCACATAGCTCGCTGTTTTTCTTCACGCATAATTATTCGAAATAGTGAAATATCAGATAGAGTAATTTAATAATAAATTTTGACAGTTCCATTAGTACTAGTGTAGTTCTAGTGTGAACTGTCGGTCGCAGTACCGAAGGGTTCGAGGTTGAAACCCAAACGTTATGTCACATTTTTATAATTCTAAAACGAAAATATGGGATGAAAAATGTGAGAAAAGGATGGAAAAAAAATTAAAAATATATTTTGAAATATTAATAGTAGGTATATGTTCGTAAATTGGGGTACATAAGGTGAACGGCACACGATATGCGTAGTAATAGTTTTGGAAGCCATAACGAGAAGAAGAAAGAGGAAAAGGAAGGAAGGAAAAAGGAGATAAGAAAAGTGAAATTAAAGAAAAAACTAAAGTGAAGAGACCCGATTGTTGATCTTGTCGCGAGTGAGTGCTTCGAGTCTAATTCCAACACAGGGATATCCACGAGTGCGCAGTTACCCCAGTATTAGAAATAAGGGCCTTTCCATAAATTATATATGTATTATGAAACAATTTCCCAGAGTTCTGCAGTTTAAGCTTATTTCAAAACACCTATTGCGCTCGAACCTGGATAACTATTCTCCTTTCAATAGATTAATTAGAAATTTCAACGCTATTCATAACTCGAGTGTTGAAATCCCAGAGAGTAGAGAGCATGTGCGTGATATATTCTCAAATACCGTCCGTAAATTTAAATCAGTACTTCAAGCTCTTCTTAATAATAATTGCTAACATACTTCCAATTTATTTATTTTATAATTTCGAACTATGCACAACAACTTTCGGTTATTCCAATTTATTAATGAATAAATTGTTATTACTCATAAAATTCGATTTCTAATTGACTTTATGAACTATCAGTTTTTTTGGTAACCTTTTTTCAATTATATTAGTCTCTCACTTCTCTCGGCATTTTTAATCATCGATGGTACCTGAGGCGAAATCTACGGGCACTTAATTTTACTCTCATCAAGAGATAGACAGCACAATTTATGCTAAGCATTTGGTTAAAATGGTTTTTGGTTTTAATATAACCGCTGAAACACGGCATTGGGCATGGAAGACCTGCTTCTAATATCTGTGTAACAATAATAAAATCCCATTATTTTAGATGGCACAGCAATACAGAAATGAGACGTCACCACGACACATGAGCAAACATTTATTATGAAAAAATGTTTGTTGAGACCGTGAGAATCTATCATAGCTAGGCCTTCATCTGAATGCCAAAAGGTTATCAGCAAACTTATGGGTATAATAATAATATTTTAACTATGTTGTTGATAATATACCGACAATCAATGTTTACCTATCCTTAATTGATTATACATAAACTTGTAGCTAAACAATTTATGTTAATCTTGTATACTCAATAACAAAAAATAAACAACTTTGTTAACGATCAAGGGGGATAATGTTATTGTGTTATTTACAGAAACTCGCAAGGCTGAGTATGCGGAACTTGAGAGTGTTTCGCTGTCAGGGCGGTCGGCGGCGGAGACGGAAGCTGCTCATGAGCTGCTTTCTCTGGCCCACAGCCTGCCGCCGCTGCCGCCGTTACCACCTCTACAGCCGATGCCACAATTACAGCCCCAGTCAGCACCGCCCGTGCCGGTCTACACCTACACCATCCAACCGACCAACATCTATATTGTAACTGACAAACCACCACAGCCCATTTACCCAACATTTCAAGCGGTCAATTCCTGCCCATGCAATTATCAGACCGAACCATATTTTGGCTACATCTCCTACCAGCCAGTGCCGCCAGAACAGGTCTTCGGTCTCCAACCTCAAATCAAACCAGCTTCCGAAACGGATTCCGATCAAGAACCCCGGCTAGAGATAGCATCGGATCCCGATTCGGAACCGGAACTTGAGATCGATTCGGAACGTGAGCCCGATTGCGAAGAACAACCAGAATCGAAAAGGGAATCTTATCAAAAGCATGAGAGCGAACCAAAAGTAACACTTGAAAGTTATTCGGAACCAAAACCCAGTTCACAAGATGAGTCAATAATAAAACCGTTATATTATACAGAGTCCGTATCGACGCCCCAGCGGTATGAAGAACCAGAAGTCAGAACCTTACAGAATGAGTCTGACCCAACATCGTTGGATCATGCAGAACTGGCATCAAGACCACAGTTTTACACAGAATCCGAATCATCATTCGTACGTTTTTCCGAGACCGAAGCGAGACCGCTGCTTTATTCAGAACCACTACAGCAGTCCCAACGAATGACGAAATACGAGTCTAAGCAAAACGAGATCGAAGTGCAACAATGTGAGATTACGAAGGAAGTATTGTCACCACCTTTAAGCTGGCCTAAAAAGAAATACGACTGCACTGATTGTGGTAAACGGTACGCTACATCATCGAACTTGTCGCGGCACAGGCAAACACACCGAAGTTTGGACTCGATAATGGCGAAACGTTGCGGCGAATGTGGCAAGGTGTACGTGTCGATGCCAGCACTTGCGATGCACATGCTGACACATCGAATGTCCCACGTGTGTGGCACTTGTGGGAAGCAGTTTTCGCGACCATGGCTGCTGCGCGGCCACCTGCGCTCGCATACCGGTGAGAAGCCATATAGTTGTGAATCGTGTGGTAAAGCATTTGCTGATCGTTCCAACCTACGTGCTCATCTGCAAACGCACACACCTAATAGGTGCTACGCTTGCCATCTTTGCAATAAAACATTTGCGCTAAAAAGCTATTTAAACAAGCATCAGGAAACTGCATGTTCGGTCCCGGAGGTGAAGTGAACGTTCCCGTCGAAAAAATTGCAACGAACGATTTCTCTATAAACTTCTTTACACCTTTATATTTGAAACAAAAATTTATTGTAGCGTAGCTGCGGTTAAATTCGACGCAGTCGAAAGGAAAATATAAGCAATAATAATGTACCTAAATATCATTATGGCTCTTTTCTTATTTTGTAATAAAAAAAGATATTGTATTTTTTAATTATTTGTCCAGCTTCGGCGGACTCAATCGTGTCAATTTGTGACAAGAGCCTACATGTTATAACGTAGTGTAACGGTTAGATAGTGATGTAAGATATATAAATTAAATAGGCAAGTTAAGGCTGGATGTGTGGAATGATGATTTAGTGAGTAGTTATGGTGATACGTAGAGACTTAATGAAACCGTCGAGCTGTGGTACAAAGAGAGCAATAAGGTGTCGATTGTAGAGGAGCGAATAGCGCACGATTAGCGTACGTCGTAGCGAGTGTCGAGCGTGCGATGCCGTGGAAGGACCAAACTGTTACCCCGGCGTCGCTGTTCCTCACTGGTCTCCCTTCCGCTTTATTCTTTGGCCCCTTGTATTAACGAAAATATTGTAGGAAAATAACGGTTCTTTACTATAAGAATTGTTATTAAAAATACCCCTATTCGCGTATGAGAGAGAAAAGCTTAACTCAATTTGACTTTTAATTAAAAAACAAGAATCACCAGTATAGATTTATTATCAAGCTCATTCACGTCCTACGTGTCCTTTAGTTATGACAAAATACAAGACTAAACGAACGATTAAGTAGTCGTAGACATATCTTTTCGTAAACAAAGTATGTTTCAGATAATATGACGCACCTATTTCTCTTTTTAGCTTATCATGGTTTGATTTCATACACCAAAAATTGCGATCGAGTAGTCACAATACATCAATATGTATTATTAACAGTCATATCCTTGTTATTGAGTAATTATTTAGAGATTCTTAAAAAAATAATATACATATTGCTCTCATTCATTATATAACTTTAGCCTTCAACCTTGATTGGTGAAAAAAAATGTGTATGCCTACCTAAGCTATAATAATTATTTACGAAAAAGAAATATATGTATGTGTCATAGCTATATCTAAAACTCGAGGCACTATTTCTTTGAAGTACCGAGTGAATTATAGGCTGACGTGACGTAACAAACACTGTGACTGACGTAACAAGCGCAATTTATTTTCCCTTTAGTAACATGGAATATACATATACTATTATAATCACTACGTATTATTTTTATACAACGTATCCGTGGAATACTAGGTGTAATTGGTGCGACCGTACATGCGAAAGAAAGTGATATCCATTTGCTACAAAATTTAAAACATAATAAATTCATATCTATACATTATATTAACCTTTATTGAAAATGCATACAATGAGAATAGGCGGATATTTTTTTGACACGTTTTGGTTTGTGGCATTTTCTATTATCCAATCCCTGTTATAAAATGAAAACTGTTAAAGATTTTTGGTGAGTTGTTTTGTTAAATCACATCTTAATTTATCAATTAGGAAGACAACTACTACTACAATATGCCATACCATCACTGATACCATAAATAACGCCACACATTTATAGCCCCAAACTAAAATTTCGTGTTGTGGGTGCTATGGAACAAACGAAGACCGAGAACAGAAATTTAAACTGATCATTCAAATTTCCGTTTCGCTGGAAATTAAAACCAGACCCCTTTCAATGGCGGTCCATCGTGGAGTTCATTGCACCAAATGACAAATAATACAGTGTAATATTTTTTTTCTACAGTACTCTTTTATGTTTACATGAAAGAAAAAATTTCGTTTACATCAGTAAAGCTGAATAAAATACGTGTATAATATAATATCTCTTATTCTTCGCATTGGATTAAAAATGCAATTGTCTTGATTAACTGTGTTCATTTAAGTGAAATGTTAATTTCCAGACTTTCAAACATATACATATTTTATTTTCCTATAAATATAAATATACAATAACTTCGTCTAAAAACGCATCAAATATTTTTTTACAGTTTTAAAATCCATCTCTATAACCAGAGCATACGATGTTTTACGGTGGACCGATAAATCAACGAAATAAATTTAAAGAATAACCTATGAAATATGAAATTCTGCTACAATTTAAAACGTTATTTCAGAATGTTAGGTGATACAATTTTATTTGATTTTAAGTTGTTTTATATTTTATCTAGAAGGTACCTATGCATAATATACTATGTAGACAGAATATTTGGGCCCATTAACAATTATGATTAATTTAATTCGCAACTTTGGACAATCACGACAGGAAAATGAAGCCCTTATAGTTAACGTGATATTTTTATATTAGGTTATTATTATACACTTTATATTTTTTCATTCCATTTTATTATGTTTGGCAGATTTATATTTGTTGTTTTTTTGACCTTTAAAACTTTATGAAGTTTCTAAAACTTTATTGGAAATAATTCTTGGTTTTCATTCATTGATTTAAATACGATAAATTATTTATATATTAAATAAATGCAACTATTTTTATTTTAACCTATTTAATATTAAAAAAATAGCAGTGCTGATTTTTTTGAAGGGAGTTAACAACACTAATTTATAATTAAGTACAAAAAGATAAAATATATGTATGATTTGCAATTAAAATTATTATAGACGCTCACCACAGTTTTAAAGCTAAAAAATAAATAAATGAAATTTCAGTTATGGAATTTTCTTGGCAATACTGTTTTCAATATTATTAAGTCTGTTTTGCGTGATTGGTTTACAAATTATATTCTGTTGAGAAAGGGTGTGTATTGCATTATTTTAGACATTGGCCATTTTAGTCATAAGTTATTTGCCATTGAAATATTTATAAGGTTGCTCAACTCATTATCGTACATTAGATGCCTGTTAAATTGTTGTTGTTAAATTTATTCCTTGTATTTACAGACGTGATTAAATTTATTTATCTACATTTTAAAAGTTTATACCTAAGTATATACCAAAAGATTATTATTCTTTACAAACATTGCTAACTAAACGCTAAATCATTCATAAAAATGTTTTTAATTTATTTTAAACAAATGTAATGACCAAAGATTAAACATAATTACTTGTGATGTATATTTAAAGTTCTGTAAAGCGTATCATAACTATTTTATAATGTTACAATTATAAATTGACCTTTAAATATTAATTTAAGTCAATTTATGTCAATTTTCTTTAATCATGTCAATTACTGATGCATGTCATAGTTTTTATAATGTATTTACTTGATAAGTTTTTTAACTTTAAATTTAATCTCTAAAAATGTTATTTCAATGCCCGACATTCCATGTACAACTTTGTAGCCGAAGCCACAGCATTTAGTCAGAACTATAAATTTGGCCAACGAATGAATAAATATTTAGTACATTGAAAATGTTACTAACGGAATTTGTGTAACAGTTTTAATATTGTCGAGAATAAGACTGATAGGGACCGTTTGTGTTTATCCAATGCTTTTAAAAGATTTCTATATTAATAGGTATCAAAAAAGTCTAAGAACTACTTGCTAGCATCCAGTTTAAAATCCGTTTGCTCAGTGCTGTATTTACTTGACTTTCAGTCACAATTCATCTTCGCTTGTAGCAATTGTAATGGATATAATAACAACTTTATTCTTTTTTATAAAATCCATTAGACACCAATTTTATATAAATTTTGTTATGAGATCTTTATAGTTTTTTAATTATAAATTTCAACTAAAATATTCGTGGCAGAAAGTTAAAATCTATAGGGTAATTATGTAATAACGTTTAAATACTTATTTACTTTCATCTACGCTGTTGTTATTCGACTTAAATTATTATTTTGTCGAACTATTCAACTTTACGCACTATCTGTACCATCTTATATACCTATCATAAAGTTTACAACTAGGACTGATATTAAGAGATTAGAAAATAATCAACTCTAATCTGCAATACGAGACCTATATTGTATACATGTGACACCAAAAAAATTGGAAATAAAGTCTGCAACGTGTGTTGATTGATGTTTTTGGAAAGTTGAAAATTAAGTTGTTCGACGGCTTAATTGTCATTTAATATTGTACTTTCGTATAATAGCAATAATAATAATTGATAAGAAATGATTGATATACATTGCGTATTATACAATTGGATTATATAAATCTAATTAAGTACCTATAAGTTATTACATGAGTTTGTATGATTGTAAGTATTTGTAAGTATATTGCTGTTCCGTTATCCCATGTAATGTAAAATTAATATTCGATATTCTTAATACACTGCTCTCTCGAATGCGTCGGGTATATAGGTGTAATAGAAATAATTTTCTAGGGTATGGTTACACTTTGTGAAGTAAAATTTAGTTACATATACTTCGTTCAAATTGGAGCCGATACCGGCACCGTTTAAACAAACATAATTATCAACATCAATTGTCACTATTGTTAAACAGCAGTTTTTAATGTTATCTAAAATGTTAGTTTTTGTTTATACACATGTAAAATAAGTAAAACAGTATTTAACATAAGTTACCTAATATCTAATATTTAGCCAGCCAAGTATTAGTAAATTAGTAAGTCATGTACGGGTAAGCGACTAAGTCATTGTACCTAGATACACTTTAGGTTATTTTTGAGTCATTTCGCTTTATTTAAACCACTTGTAAAACTATTGAACAAATACCAAATAGTATTATACAATTTAAAGTTACACTTAATTATTTTCCTAAGTCATATTATCTTGTCAATACATATAGGTAAGCTATGTAATGTAAAAAGGTAAATAATTAGTTTATTTATTAGTTAGTAGGTAATTAAAGAATATTAGGTTTATGACAATTGTAAATTATAAAAACCTTGCAATGTAGTTCGCAAATAAGTTTTTTAACAATATGTATATCTGTTAATATTACGAAATGTAGATCGTATAAATTGTATAACAAATGCTTAAGTATTTTCAATTGTGGTAGGTTTTTAACAAAAAAATTGTAAATAAAATATACTTGAATGCTAAAACTACATAGATAGTTACTTAAATCTTTGTAGTAGAATAAAAACGGACTTCGGTATCATGTTGCTATCCAAATCACCTTTATAAAACAGTTCTACTGTCATTGACCAATACATACCATTGCTAATTGAAATAAGAACCACTATGAAGACAAAAATAACAATGAGAAATAAGAGGAATAGGGCGTAATTTTAGGTATATGAAGACATTTAACATGTAGTTACTATTGTTTAGAATTGAGGCTTTGATCACAAACAAACTTTGATGAAAAACGCAATGAATAATAGATGAAAAAATATATTCTTGTTACGGTCAAAACAAATTTCAATCAAACTCCTTACAAAAATTTGCCAATTAAAACGTTCGCAATTAAGGTTCCTTCTGCTAAAAACTGCAGCAAATTATTAATTCATTATTTGATCGTATTATACATACGTGGTATTCGTTAAAATTTAATCCCGTTAATAGTATCATAATTCAGTATATCTATATAATTTAATCATCAATTATTTATTATAATTATTATTTGTTATATACCACTATTTATTATTCTTATTATTTATTATCTATTATTCTTAAATGCCTGTTCCAGCATTTGAACAATTATTCATTATGTACTTATATATCAATTTTATATTTCGTTACAAAACTGCCACATGATAGAAAGTAAACCATAATATTTAAATTGCTAAAAAAAAAACATATCACTACTCTACATCAATTGTAGCTTCTATTTCAGAACGTTATCTACAAATCTTTTTTATATAAAATAAAGTCGTGTTAGTTACACTATTTATAACTTAAGAACGGGTAAACCGATTTGGCTGAAAATTGTTGGTTGGGGCTTAAAACCAGGAGGCGGACATAGGATACTTTTTATCCCGATCGACCGTGTTCCCGTGAAGTCACTATAAACTGTGGTATAGCAAAACGCATCTGACATGGAAACAAAACGCATCTGACATGGAAACAAAACGCATCTGACATGGAAACAAAACGCATCTGACATGGAAACAAAACGCAAATGATAGCTAAATGTAATTGTGTCTATGGTTAATTGAGGTCGAAAATTTGACAATGGTAAAAATCTGTACATGGGAAATATATTTAAAAATGACGGGGACTTTATATACGCAGAAATCAATGTTTTTCATTTTGTCTGTATGTTTTTGCACACCCATCTCAGAAACGGTTTCCGATTTAAATGCGGCTTTCAAGATTATATTGTCATGGTATAACATTTACTGGTTTTGTCGTTTAAACTACGACCAGTAGGAGCTGAGCGTTACTAAGAAATATTACAAAAAACCAACAAATGTTTCAATGTGATACGAAGTTTGCCGGGTCTACTAGTGTCTATTAAAGATTAAGTATACCTAAACATATACTGAATTAGAAACAATTACTATTATTAGATATTATTATAATAAACATAGTTATAAGGATAATCCTAAAGCAATATTACTGTACAACATAGATTAAAAAAATATCTCAATTATGTACCTACTCGTAAATAGTAAACGTACCTAAGTTAAAAAAAAACATAAAGTTTTAAGACGACTCTTAGTTAAATAGATAATCGACTAACAATCGGTAAGTTAGAAATATGTTCGTATTTATATCGTAGGATACTTTATTCGTAGCTAATAATTTTAGCAGACGTTACTGTAAAAGTACGTAGGTGCAATGACGTAGGCAAATTTAGATGCAAAAGTTAGATGTGAATGCTTAAAAAAATAGCTATTCCAAATAAAATTGCCGCGTTGAACAGAAACCGGTCGTAGGCGAAATTTGCACCATTCGACATGTATTTGCGGTGCACGCGCCCATAAAGTTCCGTGAACGTCTATTCAAAGTGGATCACTATTATATTGCCGTCGAAATTTTCGTCTCAATAGTGGCCCGTTCACTGAACAAACTTACGGAAATTAAAATGGAACATGTCGATCAACTTCACCAAAATAAACATGAACAACCGCGTTATAAACTTAATTAGCTATTTGCTTACCTAAAAAATGATTAGAAAAGTGATAATGTTGTGATGAATAACGTTATCTGATGAAAAGCTGACCTATTATTGTAGTACTTACTGAAATTTGTGAATATCATGTTGTTTAAGAAATCCTTCGGATATAATTAAGTTTCCGCATTGCTCTAATATTGTAAATAATTATTAACTGGGATCAAACAGAATAACTACTTGAATCTTTTAGTTTTAGAATAAATATAGCGTGTGCGTAAGTATCATCGTATACGAGTGATTAACAATGTTAGAAGTTTCTTTGAACTGCGTTATAAGTGGTTATAAGTGTTTTTGCACTTTGCATTTATTACATATTAAATTTATAGATTAAATAGTTAAATAAATATAGTATTAGGTTAGATTTCTCCACCAAACCGCACTGGAGAAGTTTGCTCTAGGCTTCTTCAGTGATGGGCCATTAATGGCTTGAAGGCAAGGTTAAGTTAAGTTTAACGGAGTCAAAAACATAAAAACTAGAGCCGTCTCCGTGACATAAAGTTACCCTGCTACACAACCCTATGAAGTACAACTAAACAGAAAGAGGTTTTTGCTTTATATCCAACAATAAAACAAAATGTAACGACTATTACACTTAGCGTTGTGTCTGTGACTCATATTACGAACGAATAAAGTACACGTTTCATTTTCTAAGCACCTAAGTGTTTACTTTGCACTGGAAATGGAGAGGTGTGAAATAGTAGCTTTTAATTTGTTTAGAACCTTGCTGTAAAAAAACCTTAAGCAAGGAAATTTCATTAGGAGTGCAGTTTCCTCTCACTATTTATAGTATTTCATTATCTGCTGACAAGGATCATGCTCTAAACTGAAAACACTTTACAGTTTTTATTAGTTAAATACCTATTGACTTTTCTTACCGTCTCTAAAAATAAAGGAAATTGACATTACCACTAGACATAAATAAACGTATCAGAAAGAACACATAAACAACACATTTACGACATTATCACTGTATAACTACATGAAAGATTGTTACACATACTTAACTTATATTAGAAAAAAGTGACTTTCTCAGATACTCGGTATGAATGGAACCCGGGCGAGTGTTGAATTTTAATCAATTCGTCATGTAACTTCGTCAATAATATTTCATAATGCCAGTACAGGAAATTATGTTATGTTGCATTTTATTATTTTGTAGTAAATACTATATTTGGTTAACATTTGACCCAAAAATAAATATGTGTATTTTAGTTATTGCAAAAAATATATGTAATTAACTTGTTGGTAAGTGGAAATGCTACGTATTTTTGATTTTATATGACTCGTATAAAAGAATCGCTTTATGAATTTGTTAACGAAAATCAGATTATTATTTTTGTATAATAACACTGTCTATATAATATTGTGACAATATATTTTTATTAATTTTAGAGACTACAGTATGACTTGATATAATTTTTATGAAAATGTACACTGTCTTAACTTTTTCATACAATATTTGTAACCCAGTATCAAATTCAACAACGAACTTTTGAATCACGATTAGATTAAATGTGACTATTTTAAACAAAAATATTTAATAGGAATATGTTCCGGACCTACAAATTTAAAATACGTCAACGAATGAACTTCATCGATTAAAGTTAAAATTATGACAGCAATAAGTACTTATGTACGCAAGATTTTTACGATCTTTTTATAGTAAAAAATATTAAAAATATACGGATATTTCATATTGTAGTTAAGTAAAATTTGAGGCAGCTATTCATCTGTCATTAACGAAATTTCAAATAGAAACCCTATTTGTTTTTTCGTATCATAAATAAGATTAATATAAGTTCGGATGTATTAAGTTTGAATATTAAAACAAGTTATTTCCCTATTTTTATATATTTAGTATTTCTCTACGTTGTAATTAATCTTTAAAAACTTTAGCTATTGACTGCAATGTAAACGGTAATACTTTAAATGCAATATCTTGTTATAATGAAATTATTGAACTCGTGTTATAAATTTCATTGTTCTGTAAACTACTTGTACGAGACAAAAGCACTTATGAGCGGTCGTTCAATTGTACCGTTTCAGCATTTCAGCAATAACTGTACCTATTGCTTGATGCTGTTATATTGTAAGATATACAATCACACCATACTTGTTTAATAAAGTTGTAGAACCAATGATACGTGTATTCTTTTACGCTTTTATTTAACAACAATTTACCTTAGAGCTGTAGACCTCCCTTGTTCTTAGAAATGGGTAACTTAAGTTCTACTATTAACTAATTATTTTCTCAAGTTTATATAGAAACCATTGTTATAGTAACGTTGTATTAGTCAGTTTTCAGTGACGTTACAATAATTGTATAACTGCTTTTGGAATAGTTATGGCGTTACTAATGAAGGATACCGTTACATACATAATACATATATCACCATTCAGCGATTCTTCGTCTCCGATACATTTGGTGCTTATTTTTTCTTCTTTGAGTATTCATAAGGAGACCATTTTTAATTCCATTATAAACTAAATAAAATAACAATAAAACAAAATTGTTACTTTATCAAAATACATTACCAAGTTTCTACTTATTAATATCAAAGTAATTTTATAGTGGAATAATCATATAACTTTGTGGTAAGCCATCAATTATTATTAGATTTACCGAGTTCGTGCCGAATACATAGAACAGTGGGATGCATGCCGCGTGCGTGCGGGTACGGGAGGTTTGAGTTCGCAATGTTTCCACTGGCTGATCACGAGTCGAGCGCGGGGTCGCGCTTGATCGCTCGTCATCCGCGTTCGCACTCGCTTCCAAGTATCGCTCCAAGTTGGCGGCGGGCAAAGTTTGTGCCGCGTGGAGCGTAAGCCACCCACCTCCCCATCGATCGAAGCGGCGGCGCGCGCACCACCCCGCACCAAATATATAGTGAGACACGCGCGTCCGATCCTCACAACGCAAGAGGACGCGCGCGATCAAAAGTAACGCCGCTCGCCCGGGGCGCCGCTCTTTCTCTTTTCTCTCCTTTTCTCTGTTCGTCTGTTTCTTGCTGATGCGGTCGCGCTGAGGCCGATGCAGGCGCCGCCATGCCGCGCTGCCTCATGGCCAAGAAGTGGAAGGCTACTCCAGCGACGGAGCTGGCCGACGAGTCTGATGAGGAGATCGACGTGGTCGGTGAAGGGCGCGGCCGGAGCCCCGCGCCTGCCGCCACCGCGCCGGGTCCTTCGCCGCGGGACCCCGAGCCCACGCTTCTCTATAACGGTGAGCACTTGTTACGTCTCTCGAAACCGATTTGCTATGCGATCTTTTGCTTCTTAGTTAGATCCAGCTGAGTCCAGATGTACGTAAACCGCCGGAATATACTATTGGGATCTAGATTGATCATATTTTTAAGGTGAGTTAAAATTATTTTTTTCAGAGTTGGCAACATCGTCAAAGATTTTAGATCGAGAGTACTCATGAACGTCCATTGTATCGTATTTAATTTAAGAAAGTCACAAACACGTCGCATCATAACTTTGTATTATATAAATCCACTGGCCGCCGCATTTGATAATATAATTATTCATGTCATGGCAAACACTGCGAATTTAATGTAATAGCGAATGCTTTTTGCATCTTGCACAAGCGAGATTTTATCTATAAACACGAACAACAAAACATGTCTATAACAATATACTTTAATTCCTATAAAACAAACAAAACAAACAGAAAAACAACGTTTATTACACATTGTACGATGTTTATTATAAATGAAGTTATTTATTAATAACATCAGTAAAGCAAGTACTAAAATCACCATGAATTGTCCACATTTTATGGATGTATCCAGTTTACGATGTAGCAATATTTTATTATTATATGGAATCGAGGCTATTAGTATACCAAAGTTGTTTCATCGACGGGATATGCTATTTGTTGGGGACATCTTTCAAGCAGTTTCATCATTAACTTCGGTAAACAAACAATAACATTAAATGTTATTTTAATGTAACTAAGTAAATTAAAAGTAAACAGTTTATATATTATTCGAGATTTACAAAATAATCGCGTTTACTGTGTCCTTTACTTAACCTGAACCTTGAACATTTCTATATAAATCTTGTTACAAATACATCAATCATCAAAATGTCTTGTCTCATGACATAAACACTCCGAAAAAGACGTCACGGACTGGTTTATTCTTCTAAATTTAAACACAGGTAGTAGGTACTATTAGTAAATTCCCTATAAGTAATTCTCACTAACTACATTAAAATAGAGTACTATAATTGTATTAAACCCATCAAGGATAATTCTCATATTCCATCGTTATATGCATAAGCGCTCAACATTGCAAAATCGCATCGCGATTCCTAAATTCGCGACGCTCCATACTCTGTTACATCCGATTATAACGCCTCAGTTCAATCCAGGCTGAATTTTGAATTTCGAACTCCAACACTATTTTAAACGAATAAAGTTTTGCGCTGTTTGATGATACCCATGCGTGTGACAAAGTTTATATTTTGGCACAAGTTTTGATTTTTGGTTTCGTGTTAGAGATTTAGTTTTACCGTACCGTCAGTTAAATAACATTGCAAAAAGTATATACAGATTAGAGGATAAGAAACTTGTCTAAAGAGATTGGTACCGTATGAGGATTACAAGTTAAATTTCAATCAAACCTTTATTTAAAATATTAGAAAGGTTTTGGAGGTAACTTTAAACAGTTTGCGAGCAATTACGATTTTATCATTGACCAAAACTGCTTCGGATTTCCTAAATACTGAAAGCGGATCAGCTTCTCGTATAGACACACTGATGCTTCTCACATAGAATATCACCTATCTGAGTCTTGAACATGACCATTTAACGATAAGTACCTCCGTTTTGGGACAATAATTATAATACTTCCTAAACTAGTTCAGCGGCTTCCTTTATTAACGCGTCTTCCAAGTAGCTTTATCCGACACCACAGTCGGTATTAATAGCTGCGGATAAGGATCTGATTAATTCAAAGTCTGTGATGTATTCGAATATATCTAAAGGTTTAACCACTGTCAAATATTCGGGATATTAACATACAATATTTAGATCTTACTTTGACCGATGAATTACATTTACAATCTACCAATTATTACGAATAAAAGGTAAAACTAATAGTACCTAATGAATCTTCAGCACAGATACATTATTTTATTGAGCAATATTTCCACAAGAATTAAGCTACTTATATACTTATATTATTTTAATTAAGATTGTAGAAATAGTATTCGTTATTTAAATTCGTCATAGGCATTCTTATTTTTATTAACTTTGTATTATGAATGTCTGATTTTATTTGAATTTTATATGCATAGCTATTTAAGATTTAGATTTCAACATAACAACTTCTGACATTAATTACTTTATCTATACTTATAATAAATCTGTAGAGAGGTCAATTCTGTACATTAAATATATTTCCAAAATAACTATCAGGGGGT
>DWJN01000471.1:0-23964 GCA_018248895.1 Carystus phorcus
GAGTATTTGCAGGAATTTCGTGCAAATGACTGAGCAAATGTAGATAAAACATAACATGTTTCTAACTTAGATGTATGGTATCATTAGAAGACGTTTTATCCCAAAAAAATGAATATGTTTCCACGGGATAACCGCTACAAATAACTATGGAGATTTCGTAAAGATTATAATGAATATTTGAACTGCTTTAATTATCCAAATGCAATTATATTATGTTTCTAATTTATAAGACAACAAAAACATCGATTAATTGAAGTAAACTTTTATTTGCAAGTTCTAAAATAAATGAATATAAATATAGACCTATGGATTCATGTAAATGCGTAAAAAAGTATGTGTGTATAGTATGTTGCTTAATTACCCACTGTAACAAAGCAATGTAACCAAAAACAGAGACCAACACCAAAATTCTAATGACATTTACGGTTCGTCAGTAAATGAGTCCAATCCCCAAAAGACCGCACCGTAAAGTTAATAAATTGTTCGAGAGAGTCGCATCATAAACAACACAGCGTCATAGCAGTATTATGCACCCCAACCACACAACAGCTCCCCCGAGTATTGGTTCCTGACGAATGACCCAATAAATACCCGTACGGCAAAACGCGACACGTACGAAGCATTTCGGGATATAAAAGCATTATCCTGTTAACTAATTTATTTCTTCTTCAGGTAGCAAGTACAGTTATTTTATGGTCCCACTTAAACGTTCCATAATCCAAGCAGTTAAAGCATAAAAGGGGGTGTCGGAACCCATAATACGACACCATAACCGGTAAAGAATTTAAGTTGAGAAACGCGGGCACCTGTTTTTTAAAGCGAACAGTCCATAAATCTCCTTGTATAAAAAGCAATCTACGGGTATTATAAAGTTTATTTTAAAGTAATATATCACGGCCCTAAACATTTTTATGTAACTCAGTATGATGCTTTTTATTGCACTAAAAGAAAATGTTATATTAATAGGGTTGACCCAAATCCACTTTTATACCATACTCGATAGACAGAGAACTAAGGTTTATAAGTGCTAATAAAAGAAAGCCTTTAATAGAAAATCTATTTATACTACTAATAAAATCGTATCGGAGCTTAGTAGTATCTTCTTTGTTCTTAAGCAGTACCGTGTCGTGTAAAATCTCGAAGCCTACCTATAAGAAGGGCGCTCATAATATCTACTCTCAAAGAGTTATTATGTTATTCTTGATGTACAATTAAGAAAATAAATCGCCATATTCGTTCTGAGTTACGGTTGTTAAGAGAACGACGATTTCTATGGCTTTTCACACGTATACTAGTAAAACGATAAATTGTCACATAACGTGCCGCAATTTGTATAAAAATCCAATGATATTTACACGGGCGACATTTTGCAGTCCATATTTGCGACATTGAACATACTGTGTCTGTGGCAGCGACTTGTTAGTCGCTAGAATGCGTACATGTGCTACAATATGTACCTACAGGAGCTGCATATTTTTATAGGCGACAATGCAGCGTCAAAATATCTTACCAACACTCATTAATACCTCATTTTGTCGCATCTCTGTCGCGCTTGTGGACAGACACAGTCGCAGATTATTTTATTGATAACTGCTGTCTTATCTACGAAAAATACGTCGTAACTAAAGGCGCAACAGCATATACAATTAAATATTTAGGCCGATTAAAGTGGCAAAGGTTTAAAACCTTAGTCAGAGATCACATGAGTCATCGAGAGAAATTTATGCAGCATCCCGCCGCGCTCAATACGCCGGCCCACTCGAAACCGGTCTGGTAAGCAAGCTACAGTATCGGGAACAATAAATACGTTATACAATTACAATAAATTTAGTAATTATTGCCTGATATGTCACATAATCAATATCAGTTTGGGGTCGCAAAATTGTATCATTATATCTTGGGTCAATATAATTATGTTAAACTAATTGGGTACCTACTTTACCTGACTGTGTCAGAAGAAGGGTTTTCGAGTGTATGTTATTCCATTTTTTATAGCAAAAATATTTATATTCGTTTTATAACTATCTAGTTATTTCAAGAATGTATAAATCTAAAAAGTATACAATAAGGACATGAAATAAATTTATTTTTTATTTCTTTATTTAATGTACACAAACATTTCAATTAAACAATTGTTCAAAATTTTAGTACACATCCACTATTTTAGTATGTTTAAAATATTTTATCTGAATCTCAAGAACTATAAAGAAGCGAATAAAATTACCCTTGTCTATTTCAGTGCTTAATTAAACCTTTATATACATCAGCCACATTATTGTTTATTTACTCAAGTTAATTCCGTACCATAAGATTCGCACATCAGTGTCATATACTTAGATACTTACATCAATAATTTATCTACACATCGATAATATTATCTGGTCTGAATACAAATTATACAATACCCTAGTGGCACACTTGACGTTATTACCGTTGAACGGACGTAGAGTGCAGTAACATTAACCATAAATTAGGTTACTTAGATTGCAGACACTATCTCGTAAGCTGTTGTCATAACTGTACCGTGTTCTATTATTTTAAATACAGGACAGTGTAACACAATTACTAGACACCTAGTAATAATGCAGATGGTTTTTATAACCAACAAATAACCATATAACCAGTTACCTACTTAACCTGATAGTAAGCGACTTAGTGATGCACTGATGTGCTTTTGGTCAAGAAAGAAGCGAAAAATAAATTAGACTTGCTTCGGGATGATATGCGAATAAGATGTCAATGGAGAAATGTGGATAGGACACAGAGAAAAATGCAATTTTTACATAATAAGATACTTTTATACGAATAACATTAATGTATCAAGTTTTATGTAAGTAAACGAAATCAAAAAGCAAAACAATCAAAAGTTAAAAATCGCCTGAGAGAGCTTTTAGACAAATATTTCGTCCGTAATGTAATTCAATAAATATTTCACTTAATTCTAATATAAATTTTACGTCTCCTTTGATGGTATATCAAACCGGACTGTGGTCATTCGGACCCTCTCCGAAATTGGTGTATCATATTACCAAAGGTGTTGACACGGTCCCTCCGATACCCGACATCAAACGTACGCTAACTACACGTAGACACGTAATTAACTCGCCTCGCCACTCAATCGACTGTCTCTGTTACAGATTATTGACTGATGCACAATAATTTGCCCATAACATCGTAATAAAGCTATACTTGATACAGCGAACTGAAATATTTAATGATTGAGGAATGTTTTAGAAAATTTTACCTCATGCGCCTTTTTTGTAACTCTTTGTTTATTCTTCTTAATTAGATCCGCTTTCAAATCCTAGTGGCGATTAGTATTTGGCAAATTTAATTATTCTCCATAGTATTCATTCTCAAGGCTATCACATCCGTGTAAAAAAATTAGTCTAACAGGATACACAGTTTTAAATCATCATTACAAGACGACTAACTTTAAGACTTTTAAGTCCAAAATCTGAAATACTGTAATTAAATAAGGTAACATTACTACTTAATAAAAATCCATCGCTTCTATATAAGGTATAAATGAAGAAAAATCTCTGAAATTAAACATACAATGTGTAAAGAGGAGGGATATACTTAGATAGTATAATATTAAAATCTTTGTAGATTTAAGAGGATCGATGGGCAAGTCAAATTAGGCAGCCCAAGCGTAAGAATAAAATCGTTTAAGACCTCAATATATTTTTCTCACAAACTATTATAAAGAAGTTAATAATAATACAATATACGTAACAGCAAGAATCTACAGACGATATTGTTCGCAGTGATAAGTTTTTCGGCGTTAATGGATTTTGTGTCTCTGATTATAATAGTAAATTAACTCATGAATATTTCAAAGCAACACTTATAAAACAAAGACCGGATACCAAGACAGCGCAGGATACAGCGACACATTCGCGTCTAGACTCATGACGTCATATATTAATTTGAGACTGGTCTTAATTGGTAGCATTAGGCGCTTCGCCTCTTATGTTGGCATTGTCATGTTTTAAGCCGTTAGTTAACAGTGAACTAACTAACGAAACAAGTAGCTGAGAATCTACTAAACATTTAAGTAGTTAGTAGATCCGAAATATTATTTTAGAAACAAAAATATACGCAAACTTAATAACTCCCAAAACGGCATGTGAGATATACCTATTGACTTAAATCTCAAAATTTACAAAGTTTTCAGCAGGACAACTCTACGAAGGTCTACGAAAGAAAATACATATGTTTTTTTTAAAACAATTCAAACACTTTTTATGTGTACGTAACTAGCAAATTTATTTTTATCCAACACTGTTTATATTAGTGCAAGTATTGAACTTATACATATGTATATAAAAGCTACATCCATCATAATACATATATGGATAAAAAATCGCAAATGTTCTTTACCTTTTACCATTATATGATTATACGGGCCTTTTGGTCTAAAGCCTTACAATGTTCAGTTTCTGTAGAACTTTAGTGTTCGTTCAACTATTCGCTAATACCAGTTCAATAACTTCTCATTTACTTGGTGAAGCTTAGTTCAAAGTTTGACAGTTGTTTTAACTTCTGTTATGTTTTGTTCTATTCTGGCTGTTTATGAATAATATTATTTTAGGTTCCTAAAAGTTCCACTGCACCAATTACTATTCGATCTGCAGAGCAATTGTTACTTTATACACTGATAGTGTTGCTACGATTAGATTTACTTAAGTGAGGTATCAAACGAGCTTTAGGTACATATATTAGATATATAAGCTGTTTTTATCTAAAATCGATATATTTTTCCACGCGGTATCGGATACATCAAGTTACTGTTTTACTTTAGTTACAGTACATAGCATTCAAAATAAGTGGTAGACACGTAAACATTAAAATTTGATATTGTTGTTCACATCCCAAACATCTGTCATTCGCATAATAGCATTAATAGCAATGTTTATCTCAGCATGCCCAAGTTAGACAAACTGGGCTATTCCCAGTAGACTTCCGTTCGGTACGTTAAACACCGGTGGCTCGCTAATCCATGCCGTTGCGTTGCAAAACACAGAACAAACTGACTCGCTTTGTGCACTAATGAGGGCCACGTGGCCGTCCCCCGCAATGCAGACTGCACAATAAAACAATGGACTGTAGTTCTGCACTAGCTTTATTCCTGCAGGATGAATTCTCGCGTGACTCCAACCCGTTACGCGGGCCGCAGTTCTAATAACTATTCTGTTTACGGTTCCAAATGAAATCGACTGTGCCTTTGCACGCGAAACTAAGAAATTTTGACGTAGTAATTGTTATTCGACTTGTTTTGTTTATTGGATTGTTAAACAACTTCACTTAATAAAGAAGCATTGACCACGAAATTGACTTGTGCTTTAAAAGCTCGAATATTTGTTAGCTTTCAGTAAGTAGCTCTTCATTCTATTTTTATCCGCTAAACAACTCTGAGGACACGTGAATCATAAAAACTTTGGAATACATTTGTGTGTTTGTATCTTTTATATCATTCACAATAATTGCTCTCCTTTTCTTATGTTTATGTATTTAAGTTTATCTCTACACTCAATAAAAATGTTTATAATTTGAATGAACTTTTGCGAACACTTTTCACTGCAATTCTCGAGTGAATGAATATATCTTTGAAGTAGTAATATTCGCTACTTTCCCGGCTAACACCAGCAGTAGAGCCAGTTGCATCCTAGTTTCGAGAGAAACGTGTGAACTTTTCAACGGTATGTTTGCACACGCGCTGTCACCAAACAAAACAACATAAACATTGGACATTAGAAGCGAACCGGTCGTCTGTCTAGGCCATTCTATACTATTACAAACCCATGGGGCTATTAGAAACGGTTCTTGAGTTCAGTAACACGAGGTCGGTGCAGTGATGATCGGTATCATCAACCACCACTCACCTAATTGTGCGAAGACCTTGGGGCGGACGTTCTCCTGCCAGGCGGCGGCGGCAACGGCGAGGGTTGCCGCGACGAGAGCACAGCGCAGCACGAACATTGCACTAGTCACATCGACATCACTTGGAGAGCACTCGCGGCGCGCGGCTGAGCGCTATACGGACAGGACGCTCTCGCGCGGTGGCCGGCGACGAACTGACGGCTCGGGGGAGTCCGGGGAGTGGGGGGCGCGCCTGCGCTACCGGCGCCCCGCCGTCTCGCATGCGTCGGGCTGCGGAGTGCGGACCTCGCACGTGACGCAACCCTCCTCGCCCCAACGCACCCTCGCGGCTATCGCCGACCCTGCGACGTCATAATCGCGTTAAAAAAACTGCCTGCATATCCTAATGAACGACGGTAAACCTGCAATTAAACTGTAAAGGGCCCGCCCGCGAGGCCTTTGTTTATTAGAGATTTTCGGCAGGCGTATTAAAAATTCGTTAGCGACATCTCGAGGGCGTGACGACAACTCAACGAATCGTAAGGTCGCAATTACAACTTTGACGGCTAACAACGGGGATGTAGGACCGATTGCACCCCGAAAGCTCCTATTACTTCCCCTTCCTGGGTAAAATCTGAACACGAGATTTTGCGACTAATTGACGTGCGTCGTAATGACGGCTTGCCACTGCACGGACCTAACGACCGTATTTAAAGTCACTGCCTTTTAAAGCTAATTATTCGAATATAAATAATAAGATCATTAATTTAAAACAAAATCACTTTATTATACATTTAATTCGACTTCAGTCATGTCATATAGTTTTAACTAGAAAATAAAAGTGCATAACAACAGTGGCCAATAAGGATCTCTTTTAAGACAACATTGGATTAAAGTAATATTGCAGTACTTATAAGATTCGATAGCATAGAAAAAAATCAGTAAAAACGTGAGTCACACAGTTCAAATACACTTATTCTAATAAGTGTATTCTACATAGGTCTACTACCATAATACAACCTTAGCTATAGAATACTGTGCCTAGAGTGGGGCAATTTGAAACACTACAGTAACAAAATTAAAAAATAACACAAAATCAAGACCATCTATTCTAATTACACACATCGTAAAATTAATCAATCGTAACTAAACTAAATAAACGCGACACGGTACCGACAAGCCGTTGTAACGTAAAAAATTAATTCAACGTTACAAAGTTCTAACTCGAGCGCCCCGAAAAGAGAATTGTAACTTTATCGAACTAAAAACTTTTTGTACAACACTGGGGTCCTTGGTAGCGTTATTATTAATACGGCAAAGTTGTTCCCCGGTAATTTTACTCGAGTAATTTAGAACTGTGTCAAAGTATTTTTAGTTGGGTTATAGAGATGCATTGTGCGGGCCGTGTGAAAATCGATAGAATAAACATTAATTGTGCAAGAATCCCCGAAGCGTGCGAGAAATTGACTTCCGCTTGCAACCGGTGACGGGAAGATTACATTTGTTTACATTTACTATATCGTGAATTACTATTACAGTTTCTGATTTATGGTCTACTATTACAAGACTACAAGCCGGGTTTCTGACTAATTTCGTAGCCGGTGCATTAGTTCATTGAGACCTCTAATTTTGCAGATCGTGAATAATGATCTTACTACCAGGTAGTCTACTCCAATATTATTAGTACGAAATCCCAACAGAACTTACACATTTAATGACAAATGTATGTACAATTAACTCCCTCGCTTCGATTCGGTATGTATTTTATTTTGTGTACTCAACTTAAAATTATTCAATATTACATCATTCAGATCAAGTTAGATATTTTCCGCGATAAAGAGGAGCCTATGGCACTCTTTAGTGATTCAACTATGTATCTCCATACTAAAAAACATCGATACGTTTCTCCGTTTTTTTATGTGAAAGAAGGACAAATGAACGAACAAACACTTTCCCATTTATAATATAAAAAATGGATATGAATAATAATATTAATAATCATGTGCAAGGTATGTTAAAAGACTTAAAAGTTAAAAATGTAACCAAAGGTAAGAAAATTAAAAGAGCATAGCATTATTCACCACATGAAATAAAGCCCAACTTCAAGCGTATGATAACTCAAAGAAGCACTTTATAAATTTTGTAACAGCGCTGACTTTGAAAAAGTAATTCAAAGGGTAGTTGCCGTCTTTTAAGCAAATGTATTTTTTATATGAATTGTTCTTTTTTATTTTATTTTTATAACAATATCATACTTATTACATGATTATTACACGAAGAATATTATGTAATAGTAAGTTCGTAGTTTTATACATTTACAATGGCGTAAACTATACACATCTTACAAAATATAAAAAAGACATCTAAGCGAATTTAACAACAGTTGATGCAAACGTTATTGCATAGAAGATAGCTTTAATAACTTAATAAGTAACGTTAAATATGATACTAATTTTCTTTCGTATTAACATCAAGAATTCATATTACATACTTAAGAAAGGAATTAAAAAATTGTGAACTTTTAAGTGAAATTAACGGTATTCGTTCTTTTCTAATGACGAAGAATTTGCCCAGATCTCACGCTGAAAACTTTGTAGGTTCTAATGAACGTGATCTAACCAAAGATCTTTACCATCGCTGGGAATTAAATGAAACTTTTGCTAATTTCCCATTCCTACGTTAAAATAGTTTTAACTAGGGATATTAAGAAAAGAATAGTATTTAAGTTAGCTATGCCAACGTTGTGAAAATTTTCGATACAAATTCGTTGTAGATTTTAGTCTCCAGTTGAAAGGTTTTGACCGCATCGAATTTATTATTACGTATTAATATTTAACTTTTGGCTAATAAACCCATGTTAAACATAGCAAAAGTTATCTATGTAGTTTTAAAACTAGCTTGGAACTCTTGGAAATAAAATGTAATATTTTCAAAGAAAAATCAGCTAGCAAATAAATTAATTTAAATCTAGATTTATATCTAATGAAGTTCAAGGAAATTTTCGTCATGATTAGATCTCAGAAATACTATTGAAAATTTGTATATACTTCTTTTAGTCTGCCAACACCCATGACTCATATCTCGGTTGCTATTATCGATGCTTAAAGTAACCAACAGAGCAAAGTCTCTATATTTTATTCCCTTTGCAATAATACAAATTCTTTTTCCTTGGATACACTGATGACAACGGTAAGTTTACAAGAGGTAATTCAACGTGACAATCACGACACATTTAAACTGAATATACAGTCACAACTATTTGAAAAGATACGCTACTTGGAAATGCCAATAAACTACCACTTATCGGTATATAGTAGAACGTAGAACCATAAGAATCAGAACTAAAAGTTTACAGAATGACAATGTCCGAACACCAATGTCCATCAATATGATATAACTGATATACTAACTGATAATCTTATAAGTTCAGCTAGTATCAAAACTTCGAGTATATGAGGATGTTAAATAATAACTGATAAATTAATTACACATGAAAGTTTTCGTACTTTGGTCACCATGTCATCTAGAGATGTAGAGAATGGAGACATCTGCCATAATCGAACCCACATTTTCACAGTTGAAGTAAACGAAGTATTTTATGGGATATTGTCCTGATCTATGATGCAACGGCTTGCATCAAATTTGAAACGACTTTGATTACGTTTATTAACTCAGAAAAAAAGTCTATCGAGATCTAACGTGAGGAGAAGTGACAAGCATTCTTCAAAGGTAATTTGCTAAGTTTTCTCACATTTTACTACTAACATTTTACATAATGGTGTAATAGTCGTATGAATAAGACTACACAAAAATTCTACCTTCAAACGGTTGACAATAAACTGTCAAGGCTGTTCATCAAGATTAACCAGACCTATGTCATCGCGCCTGACGTAAAGGAAATAACATGAAACGCTGGTTGGTCTACTTAATAAAATGTGCGGGTACTGACTGACACTCAACAGCCTGAACCAGTGGATTTGTAAGTGAAACTTTGTGTGAAGATAGAGTGTATAAAGAAATTTCGAAAAAAAATACACAGAGTGTAAATGTTAGTTAAATAAAACATCACGATGAAACCTGCATATTTATGCATCGCTCTAATGTTCTCGAAGTGGGTTAAGTTTATCAAACCAGAAGTGATGAACGTGGTCAACTATACCTGAACCCAACAAGAACAATATACGGGTGGCAACACTAACATAAGCAAGATATTGTAGTCTTTCGTAGTACATACATATAACAAATGACAAATCAAACAGTATTATTCGACAAAAGGACGGACAAATGGACACCTAAGCAAAGATCGAGGGCTATGGTGCTAGTTTTGTCCTATACAAGTTCGGTAGACTCTATGCTAGCATAATAAAGACCACGCCGATCACAAAAAAAAAAAACAAAAACTCCGCTAATAAACTAATAACTCTAAGACAATAATAACTGTCCCTGATTGTATTCATTTTATTGCATTGTATATGCAAGCTTTATAGAAAACTTCGATAATCTCTTATTTACGCCTAAATCGTCCAGAGGCGTGTAGTGCAATGTCGTCATATAGTCTCACATACTAACAATAAACTCAATAACTAAGTTTATTTGTTGATATTGTTTTTTAAAATATCAGAATCTTAACAGAGTTTTATCTACCTTAAACAATAACCTGCCCTAACTAAGCGTTAAAATTTAATTGGCTATTTTCTTTCTTAGAAGTAAACTTTTATCAGAGTATAAAGGCAATCAAATAATCTTTGCAGTAGTTCACAAGACTCCCTGTAATCACTTTCCGGAGTCTCGATAACTTTCTAAGGGGATTAGGAAACAAAACAAATCCTTGTGCACGACAAACTTCAACTTAGCTCTATTATAAAGACGTGGACGAAGAAGGTACAGGTATTAATTGAGGGAATAAATTATAAATAACAAGCGTGCCTTCTGCCGTCCCCCAGATATCAACAATTTGCATTCGTTGAGCGGGAACAATACTTAAATTAACGAAGGCAATATCGTAAATAATGTGTTAATTTTTGTTACATACGAGTTTTAGAAATATTTCAGGCGACCGACGTATTAGTAAGTGGTCATGAACTTTGTAATATAAAATGCATCACTGATGCGTCTCCGGACATCAAAGAACAAGTCACAAAATTTAAGCAAAATAGAAAAAATAAAATTAGGTCGATTTTCAAATGAATCATACAAAATTTGAATACAAATTTATTTTACATAATATTTTTAACAAATTGACATATTGAGCTTTTTCTCTATAGCTCACGTATTTTTCACAATTATTAACCGTTCTCACCAGTTAAAAAAATGTAGTAGTAGTATTATGTAAGTTAAAACAAAACAACTGATTCTTTGTGCAATTACAAACCAAAAAACAAACTAAATTCAAAGTTCTAAATTCGAAATCGACCACGCGCAAAACGCACTAAAATACATGAAACTTTTCAATTTAGTTGCTTATTTTACTAACGGAAAAACGCGCAGGTTTCAAAGCGAATAGTCTCTATTAAACCGCCACCATGTGGTTACGCTGCTCATTGATTTGTTTGTCAACATTTGTCTTTTTTAAACTGTATACCATTTAACCATTATCCAGCTCTCAAAATTCTTTATTTATTCATGGCAATTTTATTCGTTTTTATTGTAATTATTATTTAAAAGAGAATTTTCATTGCGAGTGTGTTTAAATTCCAACACTTTTAATAGGTTTTGAAAAAGATGTTAATTCGTTTGGGTGCAGGTTAATTCAAAGATACAAAAGATGGAAGAGATTATTGGTTTAGGGTGCAAGGAACTCTTTCGAATTGATCGTCTATAGTATTACTCTAATGGATGAAACTATGACACTGGGTCCATCCGATGCATAATTTATGATTTAGTTTCCAATTATTTATTTCTTTAAAATGACACGGTTAAGCACCACAACAATAAGGTGTACTGAAAGGGTCTAAATCGTCTTATTTTAATAATTTTTCGGTTGGTTATATAGACTTAAGTTTAGTGTCATTCAAAGTTTTCAGTCAGCTTGTTGATTCGATCTACAGATTGCGCGGGTAGGCATGTTAGGGGGAAGAATAACCTGTCGATAGGAACATCCGACATTTCAATCAGAACAGAGAAAACAAAAAAACAACAACAAAAATCTCTCCAAACCAACTGGTAAGCTACCGCCTTTCCTATGAAATCATGAAATATATTTTCTTGTTTCGAGTTGCTATGCGAGAAACTAAAAACCGGGCCCACTGTGGCTTTGTTATCATAAATGGTACTTTGGAGTCAAATAGTAAGTAGTCACTATCCGGAGTAAAAAACTTAACTGTCATATATCTGCTCAGACCAGAAATCAAACTCAGGGTATTTGGCTCAGCAGACAAAGCATCTACTTAGAGCTGCAGTATCGTCAATTATTCTCTGATTTCACAGCTCAACTCTCGACCCTGAAGCTACAACGAATTATTAATATCGCATAGCCACGCTAGCGCTATACGTCGAGAACGACGTAACATGGAACTAAATTATAGGGAAACCATTTGACATACATAACATTTTAAACGTGATCATTGCGGATATATTAATTTTATGTATAATACGAAGCCTTTTCAGCATTCCATACAAAAGACTCAATAGGAAAAATATGAAGAATTTTTCATTACGTTATGAGTACTCTCAATAAAAGAAATTTTATACCAATAACATCGTTACAATCATGGATCATTTCTGTTACTTATTAATATATATTTGCGTTTGCAACGAAACGGTTGAACAATGTTTGGTATAACTCCAAAGGGAACAGTCGTGTCCTTAGATGAGAACAAAGAATGAAGTAACTCTCCAGTTTTGCAACCGAACCAAATTGAAATCTGATATCAAACCGGAATATAAAGAACCTTACTACTCCAAGAAAGAGAACCATTAGAATCAAGTTGAAAGATGCCAAAGAGTAAGAATGATACTATCCGATAGACGGTCTTCTACTTGAGACTTCTACGCTTTCTCTTCTAAAGGACCTGTTGAATGATTAAGGGTTATTTAAAAAGCGCTGGCCTAAGTCAAATGTTGAAAAGTTAGTAAAAGGCATATCAAGAGTATAATTCGTATAGTAAATGGTACAACGGCCTAAATTTAGATGATTCTATCAGCAAAGTCTTGATCATTTTGCAGTACGAAGTAACAATAGCAAATGATGAAAGCTTCGAGTCACGGACAGATGAAGCTTATTACGTTTTAACCAAAACATTCGCCAAAATGCGATTACAAAATGAATCCTCTAACAATTCCCTTGTAGTTGGTAAATTTTCTACGAAATATCAAACCAAAACAGTCCTAAAAGCATTGGTGTCACGAGTCTTCATATAACTCATTATTTTCGGTAAAAAGGGGAAAAAAACTTCAAGCTCAGAGGACAAGGACAAGCGGAAAACTGAACCGTAGCAGGAAAAAATATTCGTTTTCTTTCAGATTCGAATATCAAAAAACACTCAACATGTTCTTGGTGGCTTCTCGGAATATCTTGAGGAAACTTGAATTGCGGAAATGGACTATGTAGTCTTGTAACTACGTGACACTCGAAATGTACGCCTTGTCGTGTACAACGTTCGGGTTATACCAAATTGTCTTATAACAATATGTTTATAATGTAGTTTAAGATTGTTATTAATTCTGATCAACTTAACAATCAACGAACATCAATGACTCAAAATAGATCCTGTCACAGCAACCTATTATAACATTTATGACACGTATTTGAATTCTAACCACTTGTAATAGTTTTAATAATTACTGTTATTTGATTTTAACTTAAAAGTCTATCAACCAAACTTTTAAGCGTAAAATTTCTACGGTAAATTATGTATATATTTTTTTATTCAGCTCATCCGTAATTAACACGAAGTTAAGTTTTAACTTTTAAATAGATTCACTTAAGGTCGTGTAGGTTAGCATAATAAAAATAAATATATAAAATATTACAAAGTAATAGTGACTAAGTAATGTGAATATTGATAAAATATAGAATTAATTATAATCAAGATGAAGATTAATTAATAAAATATAAAATTCAAATCAAATTCGATCATATTATATCCACATAGAAGTGCCATACACTTGTTTCATCAGTAGTGTCCACAAAATTTGCAAGATTGCACCTTAACAACAAAGAAAAGCTTGTTATTAAAAGCATGTGTAGAATTAGCAACGCGGCTTTTGATGTTCGGTACGCAATTGGTATGCACGGTACTGTCGAAGTCACCCCACGAAACTTTAGTCTCACCGGACCGCGAGTTCCCCACACGACCCTCCAGTTATTGCAGCATAATCATTATATTACATTATTAATTGATGTAAGTTCAAGTGACGCACCTTCCTTTGAAATAGATTAATTATGCGCCATTATAAAAGGTAAGGTCGATACTAGTAAATTTCATAATCATGAACATTCTATTCGACTATTTGTGTTTAAGAAATTACATTACGAATCTATCTATATATTTTTTATATTCTAATGCTTCTTGATTCTATTTCTTAATCATGTATGATATTGTTTGTTAGAGGTATCTAGATATCAAGCCAAAATGAAACTTACGAATCTTTTCACCGACGTGAAAACAGCTAAGCTTATGATGTTACACTTGACATTTACAAGCCTTCTACTGTACTACTTTGTACTATATACCAATGAGATACAACACCACTGCATTATAAAAGCAACATTAAACACGTGTGAAGTAAAGTAGCGTAGCTCTACAGAAGCACAAAATTCCACCTACAATAATTATATAGCTAAGCCGGTATTAAAAGATCTTTTAAATAACCAAGCTTACAACAACATTAAGCCGGAAAGCAAGCAAAAAACAGAATTTACTAGCGGGCAATACAAATTGCTTACTGTTTTAAAGAAAGTAAAATTTGTAAGCTAAATATTGCAGCGTTTTGGTAAAATGTCGCGAACACTACGAACCTCTGCTACACGGGCATTAAAATAAAATCAAGAACACCGAGCTAATATGAAAATATCGCCCGCTATGTGGAAAGAATAATACAAAGAGTTAATGTGACAGTACAAAGGCGTTTCGGTTTACGTTTTATCTTGTAATGCCGCTTCTTCTGATTTGTGGCGAAGCGAACGTCTAGAGCTGATTTTACCAACAATAATACGGACCCTTGACACATTTTTGCTACAGAAAAATATTGCTTTTGTAGATTACGTGTTTGTACGTGTTTTATACTGATATAGTATAGAGACTAGTATCGATATCGTCTGCATGTTCATTATTTTATCGTATTATAAAACTACAATATGTCTGTACGTGTCGAGAAGAACTGCTATTACATCATTGACGTGACAATTGTTTTTAAAAGCTTTTATTTAACTTGCAGTTTGTTCGGGTGGAATCTTGCAATTCAATTTTGAAGCAGATATCTTCAACCGATTGAGCTGAAATTTTGTATACACATTTAGTTTAGATGGCTATGCATTGTTAGCTATGTGACGTCACTCTAAATCCAACATGGCGCAGCACAGAAGATGGCGCACCAGTTATATTTTATACAACCCTACAAAATGGGCATCAAATGAAAGAGTTTGCTAAGAATAACACAAAAAATATACAGACGTCACTAAATCCAATATGGCGGAGCACAGAAGATAGAAGACCAGTTATTTTTAATGCACTCCTACAATGTTTTAATTTCATCCTGTTTGTGCATTAGTCTAAGGAATGACATAATCAATTTGGATGTGGTTCTCACTGTTTTCAGTTCACAAATCTCATGACTGGATCGAATCGGACTGGATTATGGTAAGCCACCATGGCAAACATGGCATGTCATGTCATATTAAATCGTGTCAAATTCGTTGCAATGTTTAAACAATACTTAAATATGCATGTTTCATATTTTGGATAAATATAGAATTGAGTTAGAACACCTATCATTGTAACATACGCACAATAGATTTGTAAAAAGGACATCAAACGTTAAATTGGTATAAAAGGTAGACATCAGAACGCAAAAACCGTAAGAAAATAATAAACGCATTTATTAATTTTAAATATCCTTATGTTAATGACCCAGACTGGATTTTAAATCTACACACATACATTCCGAACTTCACTTTCCTTAGCAAGATATTCTTGAAAAGAAAAAGTATGAATCTATATTTATTAATGATATCTAAAACAATACAAAGCTATAAAACCTCCATTAATTTCAAATTAAACTTTATCTAGTCTACAGCAGAGCTATACTTGTTTTATTCCGACATCAGACAACAACGTACCTATCTCTAACACGCAGGGATCGTTATAAAAACCCGAGGGGAAATTACCCATCCTCGAAATTAGTAAACAGACGTTGCATTTTGCATAAAGGGACGAGACAGCACATTGTCGGGTAATATGCCATCACCTTAATACGAAACAAACATGACGCCTACGATCCATGCTAACGGAACAAAAAGACAGTGTTGTGGGGAAACCGCAAGCAAATAGGGAATCCCGGGAAATGAGAAACTTTTTGATCTGACTTTAATTTTCCTACGTGATGCGAGTGGTATTGCACACCGACAGTTATTCCATACTTTGACTAGATACGTGAAGATGACAGGGAGTGTAGACTTTATTTCAAATGCAGTAAAAATAAAGGATGAATAAAAAATAGAGTTACGGTACGATGCATGTTCGAGACGAGAATGAAAATTGATGATGTGAAGAGAGCTCAGTAATATTAGACAATAAATAAGCTTTTTTATTTATGGATATCAGAGACTATTTACTGAGAAGGCTCAAAAAGACTAAGCCATTTGATTTGGCTATAGGACTCAGTGTTATTAAAAATGCATTACCGACTTTTAAATAACAACGTGTCCATACATTAATCGTAGATATAAAGTGTTGTGTTAGCGGATACTCTCTCGCTCCATTGTATTGCCAGTTTAAGTCAACATCAAATTAATCTTTATCATTCCATAAAGCTATACCGTAATATTTATAAAGTATTTGACTGCTTTATGTAAAAAAAATGCATGTCAAAGACGGTTAATTAGTATTTATTTTAGATAAAAAACAAAATTAAGGTAAAACGAGATGATTTGATCTAAGTCCTTTGTTATATTATATACAGCACTTATATTATATTATAAAATAAAATATATTAAAAAAATAAATTTAAAGAAAATCAGCATATATCAACCATGTGTCCAAACGATCAGTAAAATTCAACATTTTCGACTTTTAACTCATTAACTATGTCTAACCGTGTCCGATCGATATAATTGTGATATCAAAACCATCTTCAGACAATTCTAAACAAAGTTACTAATGGCATCAGTACTCTATCTCCTACCATTTCAGAGTCTATAAAGCACATACAAACATTCATTTTTATATATTAAGATAGCATAGTTATTAAGCTTTCACATGATGGTATTGCCCGTAGCATGAACATACTCGTTGGAGGCCTGACTTTTATTAACCATATTCATTTACATTATGATAATAAACCTTAATAGTTCAAGTTATGAAAGTATTTTATTTGAACTTGACGCAGGCAAGAATTAAAAAGAACGATATTTTAATTAAAACAAGCTTTATTAAGAACTTCTGAATGCACCAATACATTTCAACCATCATGAAAATGCTTAAATCCTCGTAAAACAGAAACTACCATCACGAACTGAAATGTCCTAATAACCTACGAACATTTAATTTTAATTTCAACAATTGACACGTTTAAAACGTAACTTTTTACTGACCAACACATTATTCGCGACCGCTCTATTTGGTACTGATTACCGTCCATTAATTACCAGTGTTACCAGCAATTAGTTTCGATATGTCAACAATACATGAAACGAACATAACTAATTGCTTTTAACGATGTCATTTAAACGCTGACCATTAAATTTTTCATGATTATCAACCAGCGGATTGATACAATATTTTACTATTAGTCGTAAATAATCAGCCACCTGATAGTTAGTGGTTACCGACGGCCGTGGTCACGAAAGACCTTTCTTCCACATTCTAGGCTAAAGAAGAAAAAAAAGAAAGCAAAGCTATACAATATACTATTGAGTTTGCGTTCAGTTTAAATTATAACCTATTATAACCTCAAAATGCTTGGAAAGTAATAGTTTTAATAAGGGTAATAAAGTAATAATAAGGGTATCCATGACATAGCCGAATGAGTAGTTACTAATAAGTACAATAAAAAGTATCAGCTTAACCTTCTATGTAAGTTACAGCTTATAGCCGTTCATCTGTTTTAAATCATAATCATTATTTATTGCATTATTGCATTTTGTTCTTCAACTTAACAATTAATAAAAAATATTGAGCTTGCATAATTCCAAGGCTATCACAGTTCTAAGTTAAATTTCGTACCTTTAAAACTGTAAAAAGGCACCAAATAACGTCAATAAATTTCCCACTTAGGGAGATTGCGACCAATTTGCAGATGAGAATAACTGTTAATTTCTGACTTAACTTTGAATATCGTGCAAGAATCTCTACTTGAAGTCGAACTACAACTAAAAGTTACTTTGAGTTCGTTAAAGAAATACTGCATCGGCATATTAAATGGAAGCGCGCCAGAATTGGTTTAGTAGTAGACGAACTAGATTTAGTAGGGATATAAATATATGTAATATTCAGCCCGGAAATTCAGTAACTTCACATAACACATTGTTTTTAGGTATTTTCTGTGCAGAAAAACTTTTGCCACTTGACTACAGTATAATTAACATGTAGTGTATTTCAATAAAGACTAAGTTATTCTGTAGTATGATGATTATAACGAACTCATTGATACTGTATACATTTCCAAGTTTTCTGCCTAATATAAACACTATTTGTCGCAAATAAAGTATATTTTTATTTCTAAAATATTAATTAAATTGTAACTGTATTTTTATTATACATTAATTGAACAGTATTAACGAGCCATCTTTGAAAATCATTGTACGAAACTAAATTCGAACACATTAAAAAAAAAATTTGTAAAACAAGCAATGTTTTCAACTCGAAAACACCAATTCTAACCTGAACGTAACCAAACAAATTCAACAAACAGGTTTACAAACGTAGACAAACTAGCTAGTTAAGTCAATAAGGGCGGGAAAAGAAGTATTCACAAGTAAAATACGTATGGAGCCTTCAATTCCAATCATCGGAGTTTGTAAATCTCGTAGAATGGAACATAATGGAACGGGTGCAACAGACTCGGTCTGAAAAAGAAACGCGATCAACATCCAATCAATCTACATTTACAATCATATGAGTATCGATTCAAGCGTGTAGTAGGACCGAGAATGCTTGGTAATTCAACTGCCTATCACTGCCTATTTCTTAAGTTTGTAACCTAATAACGTATGCAATATTAGACAATATGGTTGTAATAAATCAATTGAATCTATACTATCTATACTAATAATATAAAGTTGAAGAGTTTGTTTGATTGATTGATTGATTTGTTTTGAATTACTGAACCGATTTGAAAAAATATTTTAGTGTAAGGTGATCCATTTATAGAGGAAGGCAATAGGCTATATAACATCACGTTAAGATGAATCGGGAGGAGCAGCAATAAAAAATATTGCGAAAACGGGAAAATTTAGAGCTTTCCTTGCATGCGCTAAGTAAACGGTGAAAGTAACTCAAAAATCATGTACATATTGTTCTCCTCTAAAAATTCTAAATAAAAGTCCGCGACAGCATATGTCTAGCTTTTAAGGTTAACCCGCTATAACCATTTTATGGTTATCAAAATAGTTTTAAAATAATAATTAATTAGGTAAAACAACGTTTGCTGGGGTCACCTAGTTTATAATAAAGATTGGATTAAGTAACATCGCGAGACCTTAGCAATTTATTTCTCTGAAAACGTTTTCTTGTCTATTAAGTATGAGTCAACAGGGAAAAAACAAAACTCACTATTCAATCTTTAGTGGGTCTGAATTGTAAAGTTAATTTCGGTAATTTTAAGATTTTTTAGCGATGCCGGGCGGTGCAATGTTTAGTACGGAAACTTTTTATAAACGTTTTCACTCCACTTGTATTGTGGTTTTAGATGTTAACTGACTTAAGTGTACATAAAATAAACCACATTTTACAAGTTACTAAAGATTGTTAGCCCGAGGGACTTGTAACATTATGATTAAGATGTAAATGTGACTACAACTAAACTAAATTCGTACTATAATTGATTAATCATACCAAATTTGTAACAAGTCAAGTACCTGGTTGCTACGATGATGAATTAAATAAAATAATTAACTAAAAAAAAAACTCAAAATCTCAAATTATTTATTTCATGTAGGTATTTATAAATACACTTGTAACGTCAAATATTTTGCATCTACCACCGTTTCGGAAGGGTACCTTATAAAGAGGAGAAGAAAGGGCGAAAGAAACTCCTCAGCACATTTTTTAAAAAAAACACTTAGTCCAATGACAGTTATAAAACCTTAAATAACATTACAATTACCTATCTGTCCAACAAAATTTGTCTTAGACAAGTAAATCGGATATTTTCGAAAATTGAAACTTGGTATCTTATGTTACCTATGATACTTATACCTTTTTAAAGTATAAGCAAGAAGGTATTAAATTTTCACCGACAATAGGATCGCCCATAAACTTGACGTTTTCGATTTTACACCTTAAAAGTCCTAACTTAAGGTAGAGATTAAAAATTCACAAGAGATCGATTTCTTGCTTGTTACAGAAAGCAACATCTAGATTATTCAAACGTACTGGCGGCTATAAAAACAGGTGTGAGCCGTGTTATTGATTCGTTCTTCAAGATACTAAGGCTTTAGCGGGTTCAAGGAGCTTAGAACTATTTCTTATAATTAGGTACTTTCTAGAAATTATTTACATAGTTTTTTTCTTTAAATAGTGTGTGTGTGCGTGTCATTGAACTCCATCTAAACGGTTGTATTGATTCTGATGAAATTCTTCAATATTTAAATGGATTCAAGAATGGTTTAGATTTATTCAATCCTACGGAAAATGTTTTTTTAAGCCGTTGGTTCCGGTTGTTATGATAAATAACAGTCGTCAAACCATATCGGAAGCCTTCGGGCGACAAAAACTTCCGACACTTAGGTTTGCCACAAACCTCTAAACCAATTCGCACTGAAGCAGCGAGGTTTAGTTTACTCTAGACCTCCTCAGTTATGACCTGTGTTAAATAATCGGCTATTAACGGGTTGAAGGCAAGGCACTTATTTATCTTGTTGTACGGGAATCGTAATCTGTATACACGTTCAATACAAGAAGACTGTAACAGATACTAGTCCAAAAGATGTTTATTAAAAATCTCCGAGCGTCATCTTCAAAATTGTATTTCCTATCGCGTTATTTAAAAAACGTCACCATCAAATATATGAATATAATACATTATGTTGTGCTAGTATCTGGCAGGATACTGAGACGAGATAACAGTCGACAACAAAGACGATTAGAATATACCTAAACTACATCCAAACAAGTTATGCAAAACATACAACATTTTTAAGACGGTGTAATGTGGAAACAAATACCGCAGCTTTCGTCAAATAACTTTCTTGATTCAAAATGAAATCACAGATATAGAGAGTGTAAGTATTCGTAGACATTACACTCATGAACATATAAAAACAAGTGTATATGCGCTACAATATGTACAAAAGATGTTGATGTTTAAATTGGTTATTAATACCTATGACAATAATAAAAAAATATTTATAATATGAATTATATAAAGATAGTTGGGCCTATAGTGCATGAAATTATAGACAAAACAGATTAACATAAAGATATATCCCCCACAGTCCACAATTCGTCAAGCGAAACGTTTCACTGAAATAGTTTAGAAAGACTTCATTTAATATACGGAGAGGGTAACTTTAATATCGAATAGTCCGATCTGTCCGCCCCTCGTCGAAATATAAATAAATTTGTACACATTTCAATTCATTCTCAAATCAAACAATAAAATTTTTCAATCAAATCGTTTTCATTCAGTAAACAAATGCAACTGAATGAAATCTCAATGCGATTCACATAATTTAGAAAACTTTCGGCGATTTCTCTCGAATAACACATTTTTTAATATTCTCGACTCTATTGCAATACCTAGAATAAGAATAAGAAACTTTTATTTAGTCCATACTACCTCTACAAAAGTGGTTAGTTGGATTATAATTATGAATTATAAAATCCTTAATTTGACTAATTAACCTACAATACAATATCCTTGTTGTGCACACTGAGTCAATAATAATATACATATAATAGCTACATACATATAATCCAATAAAATACAATTGAAAATCATTCTTTGATCAATATTACAAAAAACTATATGAAGTCCTTTAATAAACATCTCAGATGTTGAATGCAAAAGATTGATATCGTGTCTGCAGAAGTAAAACGTTTTCCCATCGGAAAATACATTTTCCAAGATTTAAGTAGATCGTCAGTAAGTTAATCGAAGACTACGATAGTTTCCGATCAAACTTATAGGTATGAAATTGAATTGATGGCAAGCCAGCATGCCGGGGAGTCGGCGACGGCGGCTGGCGTGAAATTATCTCGCCAAGTGCAACATCGCAGATTAAGTGACGTCGATGGTTACCTACTGAATAACCTAACCGGCATCGATCGACTGGCCCACTTCACGGAAAATAAACATGAAAGAAACTGTGTTTGCATTTTTACAGTACGGACACTTAAGAAATATTATTTTCTATTTCCGCATAGGTCATGGTCAGGCGCGTTTGATTACTAGTTTTGAAGTGCTCACAATTATTCATGACATTAGGTTCAAATATTGTGGTTTCAAATTACTATCGGACCACTACAAGGATCCAGTTTATCCTCATAAATAAAGAAGCCTGTGAAGCAGCGGGCCTCAATAAGTGGGACCTTTTATGACATCCAAACCATAAGCAATATAACAAGTGTTTTCAAAACATTTATTGCAGTTTTGTGTAAACAATGTCGAAATATAAGTTCTGCTCTGTACCTTCGTTTTTGTATACCATCAGGTTACACCAATGCGGATTGATGAGTTACTGCCAAGGAGTTATACAACGCGAAACCTTCCAATATGACCTAACTGAAACCTAGCGATAACTGGGAACTATGACGTAACGTGCCCTCCGAAGAACAAAAGTGCAAACGAAACTTTTCCAGTAACGATCTCATATCCCACTATCAAAAGCGTGCAGTTGCTTAACGGTCGATCACGTAAGATTAGCAAGTCAAGTTGAGAGGGCGAATTTATATCGAGTAATATATCACAGTAAACATTTTAAATCCACGAAGTTAAACTTTAAAACGTACACCGAGCTCGCTCAAGATTATTATGTAGTAAGTGAACAGTGTGAATTTGCGGATAACTTTCATGTATATCGGAGATTTTAGTACTGTACCGAGCATTTTTATGTAAATGGCTGTCAAAGCAGTGTAAAGTCACGCTTTAGAAATGTGTCTCACAATGCAAGGAACTTGGTTCCACTCTTTGATTTCAACTTTTAAAACTTCTTGTCTGTTCATTTCAAGATGAAGTCTTTTCCGACATATACTTACGTACCTATTACTTTGATACAGCGGAATTATTACAATAAACTTTAAGGAATTTCAACTTAAATTACTCTCTATTTATGAGTTTGAAAAGTATGTATAGATATGTATAAATATAATGTAGTCATAATTTGAGTTTTATTTAACTGGAGACGTTAAAATATACGTTGGATATGTACGAGTATATTTATTTGCAAACATTATGAATAGTATAATTAGCCATCATAATCTTAGAAATGTGACCTCGTAACAGAATGGCTGCCGGGGTTTTAGTACGAAGGAAATCATCATAACCCTGAAATGGGTATCTTTAAAAAAATATAAATTATTTCTTCCCAGTAATATCCTTTCATTATTAATTTGTCTCTGCTATTCTCATCAGCAATGTCTAACTTTTACATTATGGTTACTTAAAGTAAACTTATTATATTATTTACTCACGTAGGCATCAATTAATTAAACATTCCCCCCCCCCCCCCCCCCCCCCCCCCACTCCCATACATGTATTTTTTTATAAAAAAAAAATAAA
>DWJN01000472.1:0-23958 GCA_018248895.1 Carystus phorcus
CTGAACAGTTCATAAGAACCCGATTTAAAGTTTATCAGAACCCGCTATAAAGTCGTTAATCTCGGTTATTTGCAAAGAGTGTGTTAAAACTAATCAGGTACGCGAAATTGGCTATTCGACTTCCCGACTCTCCTGTCTCGCCTTATTAGCCTTAACTCCCGCTGTGAACACACTAATAACATTCTAATCCACTCAGAGAGAAAAGCCTGTGCTGGAGAGAAAAATATTTTAAAGATAAGCTTTATTGTTTTTTTTTTTTCACAATTATATATTAATTGTGCTGATTACCGTAGACTGAGATTCCCTATGTCGAGGGCTTTATAGACAAACAAGGATATACACCCAGACTGAGATTGGAATTTTCAACTTAACATTTTAATTTCTGCCTCCCTAGACATCGAACCCAGGACGCTTTTAACAACGGTTTGGCATAGTGACTGTTGCGCAACATGGTTGCCAATTGCCATCAAAATTGCCATAAAATATAATGATAAAACTTGAGGTTACAATAATAGTTCATACAGTTATTTATTTATTTATTATAGATAATAACGCGTATTTCGTGGCAAATTAATGCAATTAGAATGAAACAATGATTTGTAAGTTTTGTTTCATGAATAAAGTATTATCTTATCAGAGTAAGTAGCTGTAATCTGGACAGTGCACAGCATTAACTTTCGGATCATTAAGTCTACAGTACAAGGCAACCTTTACTTTTATTGAATAAACCTTCGGGGACCTCTGTAACTTCGTTGAGTTCGTCCTCCGGACTGCCATGCCATCTCATTTCCTCGCTTGATTGAATTTCGAGTTATTTACGGTCATGCTTATTTCGTTAGAATGGATTATTTTTTAAGTCTCTCGGGCTCGTGACCTTATGAAACCTGGCAACACATATCACTTCGGATTGTATCTCAGCGCTCCATAGATATTAAGGTATTGTAAAAAATTACTAACGGCCGGAATTAATAATAATATATCCGCAAGCCTAGGTTTAAACCAACCTTTGATATGCGATCTATTGGCCGATCTTCAATCGGGGTGTCAACATTAAAAGAAGAACAACTCGTTGATCCACAGATATCTGACAATATGTTCTTTCATTACCAATGAGAGAGACAGAGAGAGAGCTATAGCTATAGTTCCAATGAAACGTCATGACGAGTTGTCAGTGGATGCTAAAGTAACCATGGATGTATTGTGCCAGCTGCATACAGTCGGTGAGCGACAACGAATGCACTATGTAAACATTCACTCTTGACAAGTTTCGTAATATTTTGTCGAGTGTATACAGCCAACGTTTTAAAATCTAATCGCAAAACTGTACAACTTCTACGACTGATATTGAAGATCATTTCCGTGGATTGAAGTAAAGGTGATTCGTGAGATATGTTATTAATAGACTTGAAATAACATTTTCATATTTCAGTTTTCATGGCTCAATTTGAATCCCGCCTGGGGGTAGATATTTTTGGAAATAATACAAAATACGTTGCGTAGAATCTAGATGACTTTTTTTTTAATTATAATGTAGACGGTAAAGCAAACGTTGTTTAACTGTACCGATGTTGTGTTTTGTTTTATTATTTTTGCGTCATAAATCCTGTTACACGATTTTCGTGTCTATTTGACGATGTACACAAATAATCGTAGACTGTTGATGCTCTCCACACTGCGGACGCGTTTGACAAGTCGTCCGTTAGACGCTGGTAAACAAACGCGCCTATATAAATATTTATGAAACCTATCGTAGAACCACAGCCACTTACGATTGCTTTTTATCAACACTTGGCACGTGTTACTGAACCGATTTTATTATAGAAATGTTACGTCATCTAGCCACGAAATTTATCTTAACTTGTATGTGTTACTTGAAGTTGAAATATAAATTCATAATTGACAAGGTGACAACAGACAGTTTTGCCGTAAATTTTATGACGTAATAGACATTTTATTTTTGTAGCTTTACAAGTTTATTTCTGTTCGTATGTAGTTTGAAAACTATTTGTTTTTAATTATTGAAATACTAGTGACCCGCCTTTGCTTGGGTTCGGTATGTATTTTACTTTGGGTGCATATCAACTTTAAATTTCTCGATATTATGTCATTCATGTTTACATTACAAGTCTTGTCAGTGTGAGAACAAATTCAGAATTTCAAATAATTATAATATCATAATGTCATCTATAGCGCTTATTTGATTGATTTTATTGAAAGGTGTCTTTCCCATGAAAGTGAGATATTTTTCCGCGATAAAAAGGAGCCTATGGCTATTTCCAGTCCTTCCAACTATTTCCATGTTAAATATCACATTGATCTATTGCACTGTTTTAATGTGAAAGAAGAACAAGCGAACAAACACACTTTCGCATTTGTAATATTAATAGTGGTTTGACACAATCTCTACGTATATATACGATCCATGGAATTTAAATTAATTATGAAACAAAATTTCCTTTGAAGGAAATTTTCTCGAGCCACTGTCAAATATTTTCAGTAAATTACAGAACCTTATCTGTTAAGTACACTTCATTTATATTTGCCGCGTAACAGAAAATTATGGGGAAACATAACTCTTACTGCAGCGAATGTGATACGGTAAAGAAAGCCTACCGTGTAATTTCCTTTGTTTTTTCATACCAACGTAAAGCGCAGTATGAATATTTACTCACTGGGTAACTGAATCCTAGCATTCGGAATAATAATGATAATATTCGGAAGAGCTAGATTCAATTTCTGCAAACACATTTATGTCTTCAGTAAGTTAAGTTGTTCTGAAATTTGCATTTTACTTCGCTTCTATAAACCTATGAATTCATATTGTAAAAAAAATTTCTGTAATATTTAGTCCTATTGTTACAGCATTTGAAAAACATGAAATAAACACCTTTTCTATCTTGAAATGTGAAAGTTTTTTTATTCCTTTTCAAACAGCCGGACATTGCAATTCTGGCTTTCTTCTTAGGTAAATGTGTTTCGTTACCGAGGGGCAACTCACAAAACTATGAATACAAACTAGCGACCGGTGGGCGAGGGTGAACTCGAACATATCTTTGCAATGGTTTGTGAACTGAGGGTTTTCAGCCGATTTTCTGTTAGTACCTGTATAACGTACAAATTTTACATATTTTTGTATACACCATACACATTATATGTGTCAACACATAGAGACACATTTCCATATCACTTCGCCTAGATATTTTTCATAATACCTATTTATGCATAGCCGACTTAAAAGGTAAGACCAACGATATTTATATGTAGGACATTACAATTTCCTCCGTGAAGTCTTGACCTAATTCACAGAAATCCCACTGTTCAAATTCAACTGAATTATTCTACAATTTCCCTACCTGCTTGTTAAAGTTTATAACCGGGCTGAATTATTTTGCGATGGAAACAAAGAGTACTTGTTTGAGAGTCAAATTTCAGTGCTTACAATGACATAAAAGTTTCAAGTGCGTTGAATAAATTCATCCTTATTTCTAAAGCGGGACGCATTTCGGTAACTGCACTCAACGGGTTGCGATTATATTAAGTATTTGAAATAAAAAAAACTTAATGTTTAATTTAATAAACGTTGATATACTGTGGTGTTGTAGTAATAAGATATTTAAAATGATTTGGTTTAGGTCTAGATAGTAGGTATCTTTTTTACAATTTAATACCTATGTTAATTCCTACGTATACTATCCCATCTGGAAAGTGAAGACTAACTTTACAATAGACGATTTATATTTAATGATGGTTTATAACTTCGATGGTACAGAATTGTATATTATATGCATGTACATAAATCTCCATTCACTCTGAAACGCCAAATCCAGTGAAACTTGTTTTGGGTCAAATTACATTACGTGAACTTAAGGATCGTAGCTAACAAAGCGAGATGAGGGCGGTTATCTGTTGGTATAAATTACATAAGTACATTGTGCTAAATAAGTAGTAAGTACATAGGTGAAGTAGTATTAAGTCTATGACGAGAGTTCACAAATGTTTGGAAATTGTTTCCTTCTTTTTTTCTTTCGTGATAAATATCTTTGAGTAAGGCTTTAAATAAACTGATTTTAACTAATCAACAAATGAACGTCCATGTTTGTTTTGATTTAATTGTAAAAATCACCGACAGGTTAATCTTAATATACATATATAAATAACATGTCACAGTGTTTCTCCGCGATGGACTCCTAAACTTCTTAACCGATTTTAATCAAATTTTGCACACCGTGTGCAGTTTGGTCCAACTTGAAAGAAAGGATAGCTTACATGTCAATTTATAGTCGCAATATTATTTAACGAGCAGTCGTGCTACATGATGGCAAATTTTCATCGGGACAAGAGTAACAACAAAGACATCACTGATGCCAAGCCAAAAAAAAAGAGAGCAGAAAAAATAAAGATTATTATTGGCTTTCTTGAAATATCAACTATATGACTGAGAACCTATTCCATATTTCAAGGGATACTGAAGGAGGCTAATTAATTGTATATTAAATTATCACACACATCACACAACCCTATAATTATATTAATCGTTTTGAGCAGCTAATGTTTGTACTTTATAAAGATGTTTATAATCCTCACAACGTGTTTCAAACAAGACATTTTAACACCGTCGCAACTCCCATCTAACTTGTTTAACCGCGTTGTTATAAAGAGTTAATGTTTTAATAACGATGTAAGTTTAAAAATATATAGGTCGGTCGATGCTCCTAACTCGATACAAAAATTCTTGGACAGATGAATGATGGACTGCGCCTGTCCATTTTAATTAGGGATATTTCAACGAGGCGGGGCGCGCTGACGGCTTCAGGGCTCCATAAACATTTTTATTCGGTGTTATGAAAAATTATATGCGTCGCGAGCGTGTTCGGACGGGGTCGAATGTCAGTAGCAATGAAATATAGTTTCTATACATGTACACGGATTACTATTACTTACTAGGAGTGTACGTCGCAAATGGATATCAATAACACTTCGATAAAGAAGAAGAGATATGAAACGAAGTATTCGTTTTCTCCTTCTTCGTCCGCGTCCGGACCGTAAGCCTATTTTGTACGGACCTTGTCTTAACAATACAATATACTCAAAGATAAAAAAAATTGCCTTGAAACTTCTCACTTTGTTTGGGGTCAACATATCCCCTCTTTAGTAGAGCAACGTGACATCTCATGTTATGTTTGTGGAGCAGCATTTTTCAAGATGAACTTTTTAATGAATTTTAATAAATTCCCTAGCAGACTGATCGATGAACATTTCCAAGATTTTGTAAACTTTATTTAAGATTTTGTAAAAAAAATTCCCCTCCCTTCACCACCCGGGTTCGGCTTATTGCGATCCGGACCGCGACGGCTATGTTACGTTAAAAAAAGGACCCTAATGAATGTAATTGGTGACCCCTGCCTAGCCAGAATAAGAGACTTTTGGCGGCTGACTCAAGAGGAATAATAATAACAATAACATTAATTACTGGTAATAATATCAGACCTTTAAACGACCCGCTCTATCTGTATAGGATTAAGGTTGGTTCTAGGCCGCAGACAAACGTAAAAATTGGATAAGAGTCCATTTACACCCAAAATGTATGTATTGAGTTCTAAGAGGATGACAAAGTATTAAAAGTTTGGGAGGCGGCTATTATCATATTATATGGGGTCGTTTCCGGACTACGCCGACTACGTATCGGGCGGTGGCAACGGACCGCGCCTGCTACCCTCGTGACCCATTTACATTATTTATGGGATAGGTGCTTGCACGCCAAATTGTAATTTCTATTCACTATGCCTTTCTGCTTTGTTACGCGACTGTATTTTGGCGTGTATCTTTTTTTCACCCCGGTGCAGTTGGGCATTTGGAAACCGAATGTACATAGGTTTATTTCTTGTTTCCTGTCTTCTATCTTGGGCAGTAAGGCATCTATGATACTTTGGTGTTGATGATGTCTACGGGCGATGTTGGCCACTAAAATCATGTGGCGCATCTACTCGGTCGTCTGCTTCATAAAAAAGTATTCTTTATTGGTGCATGAAAGCGTTAAATACTTATAATAGCTTGTTGTACATATTATGATCATTCATGATAAAATGATTCATATTTACTTTCAATAAAATTACACTACACTTGGATCATATTTACATCATGTAAATTAATATTACAAGTTTAATATTTATTGAATACAGTTATCGCAACGAAAAATATTCTTAAATCCCAACTGTTCTCCAACCACTTCTCCGCGTTTTCAAAACGCGGCCCCAAATGATCGATTGGTCTCAATAATCGATTTGACGTGAGTCGATTCTGCCGTCTTGCGATGATTTATCCGATTTGTGTTCATCGGAGTTCGATTTTGTGTCTTTGACGTGATAACGCGTTTTGGGAGCACTCACTCGTCTGATATTTTTCAGCGCGGAAATATTGACGCTGGCAGAAAAATAATCCCCTTTCTAAAGACCTGGATTACTTGAATAAGAGGCCGCTTTTTATTTTGTCGTAAATTAATTTGCTTACCGAGCCGGATATAAATTGTAATGGAATTGCCAGATTGTCACTTCAGAAAGCTCTTTGCGATAAATTTTTGTCTTTATGAATATGAAGTACTTTGTCTTTGGTGTAGTTAATCGAGTAAATTTTATGGTGAAGATGATAAGCCAATACATTTGTGAATGATTGAAATTGTAGAAACAATACATTGTGGCGATACCGCACAAATTCTCTTTGGAAATAAATAAATGTCGTCTTGAAATGAATGACTTGAGCTTAAGTTGTGATTTTTCATTATCAAATAGTTTACGATGTTGAAAAGGGGTAAAGTGCTTGTAAAGTACAAAAATTGCATGCGCTCCATACGGAGATTTCATAGTACAGAGACTACGTAGATAAAATTGACAGATTAAGCACATATTGACACTGACTTTATTAAACTGTGACTGTTTCCAGCAGTCAGCAGCAGATGTCAGTGTGTAAACGTTTAAGCAGTGTTATTGTAACGCATAGCACTAAATGTCTAACGATGGATATCAGCAACAGTTATGTTTTACAAGCTTTTATTTAACTTTAATTTATGAACACTTTCGCTATTTGTTTGGTAGGTTTCATATGGCTTCGACACAGTTTTACTGTAATAGAATCTATACTAATATAAAAAGCTGAAGAGTTTGTTTGTTTGTTTGATTATTTTAACGGTCTATTCTCAGGAACTACTGGACCGATTTAAAAAATTCTTTTAGTGTAAGATAGTAAATTTATAGAGGAAGGCTATTAGGCTATAGAACATCAGGCTATGAATAGGAGAAGAGCAGCAATAAAAATATTGCGAAAACGGCAAAATTTAGAGCTTTCCTTGCGTGCGCTGATTAAACGTTTAAAGTTACTCAAAAATCATGTACCTATTACAAAATTGTTCCCCTCTAAAAGTTTTTAAATAAAAGTCCGCGACAGCATATGTCTAGCTTTTAAGGTTAACACACTATAACCATTTTTATGGTTATAAAAATAGTTCTTAAATAATAATTTATATGGAAAAACAAAGTTTGCTACTTCATCTAGTAATTTATATGGCAAAACAAAGTTTGCTAGTTCATCTAGTAATTTATATGGCAAAACAAAGTTTGCTGGATCATCTAGTAATTTATATAACAAAACAACGTTTGCTGGTTCATCTAGTAATTTATATGGCAAACCAACGTTTGCCGGTTCATCTGTTTCCAAATATTTGTACGAGTATGAGTACGAGTGGCATGTGATGATTCACTTTACATTTAGTTATATTCGCCCACAGACTGGAGCGGTGGCGGCGGCGGTAACGGCGAGTACAGGGTGCGGCGGCAGTTGTCCGTCTCGTCGGACTCCAAGCTGCTAGACGAGGGGGCGCGGGAGGACGCGCGCGTGGTCATGAGGCCGAAGCGGCCGCCGAGGCCCAAGTCCGAGGCGTTCCTCGGACCTCACGAACACAGCAACCGACGCACCAAGCGGTTTAGTGCCTTTGGGGTAAGATTCAGTTTCACACAAATAAACGCTCAGTCGTTTTCATTCGTCAATGATAAGTTGTTTTTAGCATTTTCGTAACGTTTTATTTAGATTTAAAGTTAATGAAGCATGTTACATCTTCGGAGATGATGAGGTGATTTCAAAGGTATATTGTTATAGTTACTGAATGTGGTTTTTCAGGTACGCGTTGTTTTTTGTACAATTACAATAAATTACCTTCTTATTAGTATTACTGTAATGCACAAACGTACTTTGGCTTCCGATAAACTAAAATACACGTCACGTCATGGTTACATAAATTAATACTACTATTAAAGAAGTATCGCTTACATCTTGCAGATCTCTTCCTTCCCTCATTTCGTGGCCCAGAATGTATTGGTAATGCCTTTGGCTAATGTCCATGGGTGGCGATGACCACTTACTATGATCACGTGACTATTTCATGTAAATACCTGTCCTCTTATGTATCTCAGTTTCAAGCGAATATTTCATCTAAATATCTATTACAACGATAATGGGTGTTAACCACGAAAAGTGTTCAACAAAAACTTTTGTCAAAATATATCACGTTGAAGCACTATAAGCCCACACATGATGATGATTAATAGGACAGACCAGAAGTAGCATTGACGTTGACAAATAGATAATTTAAGTGTACGCAATGCTCTCACGAGTTCAACTCTGTGGCTTTCTCGCTAATGAAGAGTAAAACATCTGCCTTACTCCTTGTAAAGCAACCTTTCCGAACTGAACTATACTAATGAATTGTCACGAAAACCAAGAGGACCACACGTGGAATATAATATTACTGAAGACCCGCCACTGCGGTTAAAATTCGACCTTATTCCATTTTGTCATAGGGTTACTTCACATTGACACTATTGAATGTTTTGTTTGCTCTAATACTCTTATATGTAAAACATTTTTATATGTATATGATTAAGTTTTCTGCACTTTTTCATGTAATATTATCTATATTATATCTCACAATCCTAAGTGTGTAAAAGAGGTACAAAAAACGAGGTTACGTCAAATAAGATATATGTAGGATTTGTTTGTTTATGTATCTATTCGCGATAGCTTAGCTCCAAGACTCCTAAACGATTAGAAAAGAATTGATGCGGGTTTTTTGTTTGACAGATAACGTGATTAAATTTTAATTATTCACAAGAGCAAAAGTTCTTAAGTCGGACGAAAGAGCTTGTTTAGAGACTTAATAATACTTTTTTCAATATTCATTAGCAATGTAAATATGCGGACATGTCTCCTGCAGAAAAACGGAAAGAAACTTATACGATGATAAAAAAGCTTCAATTTGTTTCGCCGTGAAACGTCAAAACCTCTCGGCGCGTGACTTGCCTTGCAACGAGAAGTCTTGAGGATAACTTCACGCGAGGCGACATCTGACACTCGAGTGGGAAAACGTCGGAGGTTTTCCTTATTTAAACTAACGCTTAATATTAACGCATGTCTGAAGCGGACGTGTGTAAGAGAAGAAAATGTGTAATATATGCGAGCTTTTATCCGCTTTAGACAGTGTTACACAGGTTGTCTTGTATACAACTATTTTGTTAATTATTGTTCGTTTTAAATACACTTTGCTCCTGCATTTTTTCAAAGTAGATCAATATTAACTTGACAATAAATGTAACAGTAGATTTCCGCGAACTAACGATTGATAAAATTAACTACAGTAAATACAAGTCAATTACTTATTAAAAAACAGTGCTTTTTGTTATTCCGATTACAGATACTGCAGTTTTGTGTATCACCATGGTTTCTATTGAACAAGTCTACTCGGATCTCTTCTGAACTCTGTATCTAACGGCCGATAGCTAAGGGACTTTATCTACACCGGGCCTGCTGTTCATAACGATTAGCTGGCGTGAAGCATTGCCACTCGGCGCCTGAAAAACATCGTTTCGCTTTCTTAACGCTCCGACCGACGTTCGCCCATAAATATCTGTTTAGATACAGTATTAGTCATATAAACCGACAGATGCTCTGGTTTGAACAGATTTAGAGAGTTACTTATTTTAAATAACTTAGCGATCTAATGAATAAATAAATATTCTACGGTAAATCGAAAATAATGAACACTGTTAGTTAAACCAAAGTTTTTTCTAATTGGCTTTATTCTGTCCGAGTTGTCACATCAAAAATTTATTAATAAGTATTTTATCCCATACTAAAAATGTGAATAATTTTATAAACTTACTTACTAATACTTAAATGATAACTATAACGCACCTACTATAAAACTACCTATCGAAGTGTAGTTGTAAAACTACAAATGATAAATAGCCTGCGAGTACTTTGTAAGATTTATTCCAATACTATTCTTAATAAAATTCACGTAACTTTATTGTAGTCTGTTTTGCGGTAAAACACATCATTCAGTTGGAAAGCTTTGCAGCGAACATAAATCTTGAAGCGCGTAGTGAAAAGCCATATCCCGGAGCGATTCGAACTCCACTCTATTCGTCGTTGGCAACTTTGTGCAAAAATCAAATTCACACACACGGCGACTGGATAACAAGGACACATTTACGTTCCTTAGGTATTTCCCGTTCGAATCCCGTAATCTGTTTCTGTTTGTGAACGTCATTTACAGATATGTTAACTGATTTGAAAAGATAATAGATTTCTAGCAGACATTACTTTAACAAAACTGTCTCTATTTTTGAACGTTGAGGAAAAATCGACAGATGTCTTAATTGATCTAAAAAAACAACAGTTTATTAGCAGACATTACCTTAGTAAGTATATGTCATCCATTATAAATAGTTTTGATTCGAATGACGTTTTGGGTAAAGTTGCCATAACGACATTTAATTTTTTATTTTACATGAATTTAGCATTTTGTTTTTTGAGAAATCATATAGTACGAATATTACAATTCCAGTATCAGAGCAATTCGACTATAACTGTCTTTACAATAAACATATGTAGTGTCAATTTCGGTGTAACGGTTTAATTACTTGATAGATTCCAGTGTTTGTTGCTTCAAACATTATTTTTTATACAATTAACATATATTATGTACGTCTTAGGCTACACTTGACGTCTTAGACTTACAATAAGTAGGTACATAAAATCAGTTTTTTTTTTCATTCAATATTTCAACCTTCCTATAAGGTACATGTTTTCTGTTTTTCCGATAAGAGACTCTACTAGACCTCCATTTACCTCTCGGCGAAGTGCTTTTAGTTCTTCAACATTTGTTACAGTTGCACCTTTTCCCAACATGTACATATGTACCTACTTTGAATAGTTGAGAGACATATTTACGTGGGAACATTTATTTCTAACATACATTTCATTTTATACTCATATCCAATAGAATTTTTTTTGTGTGATTTACTTAATTTCTTTTTTTTTGTTCTTTGACAAGGCGATTCTACCGTTGTAAAGTTTGCTCCTTGTTTTATACTAGCAAATTCAGCAAATATTATCCTGTAATATAAAGAAAACATTTTCTGTATGATTGAATTGTGAATAAAAACCATTCTCAGGTCTACTTAAACACACATGAAAAATTTAATCAAAATTAGTCCATCTGCTTAGGTGGAGATGAGTGACATACACTCGAACAAAAGAATCATATATGTAAAGATGTTTAAAAGTATATAACTAATACGGTATAAAACATATATACGTAATTGTTTGTCTAACTTGTTTTAAAGTGTATTTTCTTTTCAACAGGGTGATTCTCCGTTCGGAAAGTCAGAAGCTTATATTAAATTGGAGCCTCTCGGAGAGGGATCTTATGCTACAGTTTTTAAAGGATATAGCAAGTGAGTATATTTTATACTTTATATCTATTAGTTATTTTGTTAAAGGACACTCATTACTGGCTGAAGATTTTTGCTAATCTGAAATGATGATGAATCTAAAATATACTAATGAAATCGAAAGGATGGTACGTCACTGCAAATTGTAATATATGTATTATAAGCGTGCTTTCAAGTGATTTGTTCGAAACTAAAACTTGTCTTCTAAGTATTATTAATTTTACTCTATTGACGTTTATGTTGTTCAACATTGACATATTACTACTACTATTTTGTGTTTTAAATTTGCCTGCCAATGTAAGATACATGTGACATTTTTGTATAAATAACGTTTGAAAAAGAGTTTTTGTTTAAATCAATAAAATAAAAAACATAACCTCTGCATTATTATCGTTACAATCGTTTGGCGTCCAAACAGACTAACATATTATGGTTACTTGAAAAAACAATTACAACAGTATTGGACTAGAATTGTAGAGTACAGTCGAGGCTACAAATTGTCTGTCATACGTCAATACTGCTTGTACAGGGTAATACCAATACGCTATGCATTTAATTATTAGTACGACAGTAATATACTTCTGGCAATACTATGAACGTATCGTATTCTAATAAAGTTATTCTTTATTTTTTTTATTCTTTATTGTTTCCTAAAAATTAGGTTTTACAAAGGGCGGACTTAATGCCTATTATCTATGACGTTATAATTAAAATTGCATATAATCATTGCTTTGACGTCGTAGGATATTGTTTTTATCAGTCAAATATTTTCGTTGAATATTGTTAAATATATGAACGTATTGTGTACGCGGCTAACAGTAATTAATGATTGTATTGTTTATATATATTATGTTTCTTATCTGTTATTTTCACATGTATTGTGTGTAAATCATATACAATTTAAAAGAATGTATTATTTATTCACATAACCGTTTCGATTTGTGTTATTTTTATTATGATAGTTTTGTTATATTAATAAAAAAAAAATAAGTGTTCGAAGGTGAAGAATAAACGAGATAACACAGTTCGAAACAATACTTCTACAAACCAAGTATTTAGTAACATTTATAATTCATATATATATATATTTTTAAATATGTGGTAAAGAATGTTCACTCTCTTGACGGGTGTAAGGTACCGCCCTCGTGTATTACTTATCGTACTATCTCGATAATCTAATATTACGTCACTATAAATCCCATAGAAACATTTTCCTTGCAATTCTATTCTGTTTATTGTTACAACAATTGAACGCGGTTCACGCCAACGCTTCAATGGGGATCCCAGCAACACGGCGTATAAATAAAAATCTCTTCCCTTACAATCCTATCTGGCAATCAGATTCCTTTTTGCGCATTCCCTTATTTCCCATTGTGCGATCGGTGAAACAACCGCATGAACAATCGCCTTTTTCCTCTCCGCGAATATCCCATTTATTGTCCTATTAAGTAAGATCTTTGATATTAAGACTATTTAAAGGTTCACCGGCTGTACGTTTGTCTTTTGATTGCTATTTCTTTTTCATTTTAATGTTTAGAAATTTTCATGTCCAAAGGAACCGTTTGGACTGAATTGAATAACATGAGCCGAATTTAGTTACCAATCTTTGTTTCTTTCTTTATTCTCTTCTTTCTTGCCCGTCAACGTATGATGGTGAAGATGACTTTTTTGATGCCTATGTCTATCGGTGACGATGACCACTTACCACCACGTGGCTAATCTACTGGTTTGTCGATTGATTACATAAAAAAATAATGCCCAACAGAAAACATTTATACCGTATGAAGGAAGTAACGACAAGGACCATAGCAAGATAACGTGTCCAGTGGGGAAATAGATCAATTCTTTGTATTACATATTTTAGTTACGATGTCTCTGTGGATTTGAATTATGATTCGTCCCTTTGTTTCTTTCCAGTGCGCAATGTAGGCGCTTTATAGTTTCACGTCGTCGTACAACCCCGCCAACAAGTAGTGTAAACAGTGTTTTAATAAGTCCACATCAACAATAACTTAGGTAAACCGAACGCTTTGTACACAAACGTTGGTACTCGTGACTCCGCTTAGATTTCAGTTAGCGGTAAATATTTGATATCCTCCTGTTTGCTATACTGTTGTGAAGTACTTGATTTAATTATCGTTGTTTGTTACGGTTTTTATTCAGTTGATATTCAGTTTGTATACTGACGAAAAATAAAAAGAAAATGTTACTAAAACGCCGACAAACAAACATGTTATACGTTTAACTTTTTTTGATTTTTGATTGTATGTATGACCTGTGGATGGTGTCGAATTAAATATAACTTCACATAGCCGTTCAAGCCGTATTGGCGAGACCTGAATCCCATACAGACAGATCAGGGATTCGTAAAAGGAGACAAAAGCCACTCCCATCTTCGGTGATAAGGCTTCCTTTAACGATTATGTTATGAATATTATTATTATTATTAGTATTATAGACGTAAGTTCCATCCTTCATATAGGTTAAAGTTCTTCGGGAACATACAGATACATACGTACAGTTACCCACAATTATATAAATTAAATTGACAGAGTTCAGCAACTGCGGGCGCGGTAGGTAACTGAATGGGTGGCCGCTAGTGGCAAAAATTTCTTGATCCACCAATCCGCATTGAAGCAGCGTGGTGGAGTATGCTCTAGACCTCCTCAGTGATGAGGAGAGACCCGTGCTCAGTAGTGGCCCATTAGTTGCAGGCAACATTAATTATAAAGCAAATGAAGATATTAATAAGTGTTGATTATGCAATGTAGAGTACATTACATAACTCATGAGAAACTACTAATGACCAAAATTATGAAATAATTTGAGGATTACATAGTTCGCTAATATACATTTTACTGCTACACTAACACAGATTTTATTGAGACATTATACACTCCTCTTGACTTCGTAGTCAGGTAAAAAGATATTTTATCGTAAAATAATTTCGTTATTATACCTGTAATGCCCTCGACCTGTACGAGCTCTCCAAACCCTTAAGATTGGGGTGATAATGACTCAATCAGATCAAACATTTGTCTTCATTAAACCACGAAGGGTGCCGTTAACACCCCTTCCGTATGATAATAGGTGCCAAAATATGTTAAATATCGCTTTGTATTCTTCGTCAATCACAATGGCATATTCATTGTTTGAAAATTGCGAAAGTTTTCAACTTTTCATCATTCTTCGTCACCATTTTGGACGTAAAAACAATATGTTTCAGATTGAGGTCATCTGTAGATAAGATGATTTAAAGATATAATAATTTTAATATGATAGATATTGTGTTATAATGAGCTTCTGTCGATTCTCCAATATAACGCCATCTGTCCTACAGAAATATTAAGACAAGAAGGGTGATCGACGTATGAGGAAATACTGCCTGATTCCTTATATTAAACTTTGTATATTTCAGTTTAGAAAACGAATTAGACTTAAACTCAGTTGCTCAAATTTTTTAATTTGATATTTATCTGCTTTTAATATCTTGTTACTACATATCGTTTATGCGTTCATAACATGTGTGTTACATAAAACTCAAAAGGATTTTACACAGAATGGGTTCGCCAGTTCCAAACGAGCTTTATTATATTCAAAGTATTATTGCAACCCATGAATATTTTGCGAAGCTTTCGTTGTACCGGGTCCGTGTATTAATTATTATTCATGTTTAATATTCAGCTAAGTTGTATAACAAAAAATGTTTCTCATTGTTTTTTTTTGTTAATTACCGTGTAAAATTGTTTAAATTGCACCTGTGTTGTATTCAATTACTTTTTATGTGTAATTTTTATACCAATAAATTAGGAAACGATGTTTTTTCTAGTCCAACAACAAAAACTATACACTTATATATTAGATGTATTTCAATGAAGGTTTTATTAAAAATGTATAATTAATGCCTGAATAAATTTGACAGCAGTTGTTTCGAATATATCGAGAGTTTACTAGTCTAAAAATAAATACAATACACCCACCAAGCTGCTCCAGCGCGGATGGGTTAGTGGCAAACTCATGTATCGGAAGTTTTCAGGCCGCCCGAAGGCCTCCGACATTACTTAACGACCATTATTTACGATAACAACCGAGACCGATGGCTTAACGTGCACTCCGAAGCACGGAAACGCTCAGGAAATGTTTTCCACTAGCTATCACCAGCCGACCGAAGTACCGACCACACTCGGTGTTGCTTAACTCTGTCTCTCACTTAGGATCGACGCGAGCCGACGGGCTATGTGAGCTTATGTTAACAATTAGCATGAACTTTGTTGACTTGAAGTCACAATGATCGGGAATGGACAAAGAAAATATTTCTTCTTTCAATAAATTTGAAATTTTTAATTTTATAACAACCGACATGGTGAATGGCTGATATTATAATTATAAATCAGTGGATATTGTACTTCAAAATTGTGTTAGAATTGTGAAATAGAACTTTTTAGAACAACACCAACGATATTTCCAAAACGCAATTTATAGTATCATTGGCTACTTTGATTTTGATTCTGACTGTATCGACACCTACTTTATGCACGTCGACTATTGCGATTCGCTGAGTTTCAAATACACATTCCGCTTATCCCGACTGCGCAATAAATAAGCCCAGATATATTCTATGGAGTATTGTTTTAGTCCGCGTATATTTCATATTTCGTATTCACGCTTCTGTCGGTGTTGAATATATTTTTTCTCTCCAATATACTATTTACACATAAAATTTACAAAATATTGGGCTATTTTTGTGTAACTGTTTTTGTGTACATCTCATTTACGAGAATTTATGACTTTTAAGTTTGTTATATTATAATAATATGGGCGAGGTTCGCGTATAAGCGCAAATTCTAACATTAATGCGGTGCAATTTTAGAAATTTTAAATTTTAAATTCAATTATATCGCTCCTACAGTCGAATTAACCTGGTTGTTAGAAACATTCTTCCAACGTAAATTTATTATCTTGAACAAAATTATGTAAAAGAAGACGAAAATAAACTAAATTTGCTGGAATTTGTATAAATCGCATTCTTTGTGAAAATTATGAATAACTTTTGAACGTCAAATAAAACGCCTACTTTGCAGCGGCAATGTTAACGAGGGCAGACTACTTGCCAAATTGTCGTATTCATTGCTTTTATATTATACGGAGTTCTTAATGAGTCAACTTTAATAGGCTGTGCTTCTCTATTCTCAAATTAATGTTGAGTAAAGTAACTCGAAGAATTGTTAACTCGGTTCTTTTTATTTAACTTGTGTTAAAATTGTGTACTTCTCAAACGTTTCTTCGTAATTACGTAGCGACTTATAAAACTAATTTAATATTAAAGATATTTCGATTAAATTTACGCATTTTACATGATATACCTATGTTTTGGGCAATACCTACTTCTATTAAATACGCAATGAGAAATGTTTCTGTTGTATTGTCATAGTCGATACTCCTTTATTCCGTTTGCGATAGCAAACGTGTTAGTTCAACAATAATATATTGTTGTTAGCTTGTGAAAAAAAGATAATGTTTATTTGTTCTAAGTAAAGTAAGTATTTAAATTCTTATGTTAAATGGCTTCTTTATGGATTAACGCCTGTTATATATCTACGATAAATGAATCCTTCAAGAGCGGTCTAGAAATGTACGATCAATTCAACTGTTATCTATAATAAAAGCCGCTTGACTCAGTTGATCATCTACTATTGATTCAAGTCTAAAATTTCATTTAAATATAACCTCAGTTATACTCTCATACATCTCTGGTTATACACTTTCTAGATCTTTTTTTGGTTGAAACAAGTGTGAAAAAAGAACTGCAGGTTGTTAAATGTGTATTTATAATTCTGCAAAAGTATATTAAATGATAAGGGAGACGACGTATCAGGCGTGGAGATCGTGTGGGCTCCCGAAGTTGACAAAGACATCATCTTTTAAAAGATCGAGATATGTCACGGAGCGTCAGGAACTATACTAACCTTGATCGATTTGATTAGTATGCTGGCGCGCTTACGTCTGTATCCGATCGTCTTGTAGTACGTATTTCGACTCTTCCGTCCTAGGTATAAAGACTACCATTTACCAATTTGATTCCATTCTTGGACTGGAATAATTACAATCTTCAATCTAACTTCAATATTTGTGCATGTAATCGGTGGATTGAAGCCTAGAAACCCAAGTAAATACCTGCCTGATAAAATTTTAAAACATTTATCAAGCTATACCGTGTTTAACGTTCATTTTGTTCCTTACATATTCTTGTTCAATGAAGTTACCTTCTTCAGATATATCACGAGTTAAGAGGGTTTGAAAATTTATTAAGTGGAATAGAGATACAGTTTCAGTCTTCTACACACGATAAACTATGGATGGATGCAACTCGGAAAGCATGTAAACTGAACTATGTCGGGAGTCATTTACGAGTTACGACAGTTCTTTATTTATGTTTTACAGGCGTATGTTTATATCGGAAGGGAAGCAAACAATTACATTAGTATTTCAGCTTATTTAAAAACCTTTGAGCAATCTGTAAACTTTGGAAATTTCAATGAAATACTAAATATAAACATATTTGGGTTGAGCTGTCTTTGAATTCAATTAACTTGTCAAGGTTATATGACATGCACTGTGTAATTATTTAAAATACCGCCTAATTCTACTGTCATTTCAAAAAGTGAAAAATGATGGTCACATTCTACCATCAGATTTCGATTACATCTGAATTAAGGGTAAACCGAGATTGATATTTCGTAGAAAGCCCTACGTTAGAATACTCATGGTATTTTGTTTATTTGACAAAGAGATTTTCTTCCTCGAATTGATAACGGGATCTACCCAAACGATTACTCGTATTGTGGGTAATAAAACCAACAAATTAAACTTGTATCGACTGACTAATTTTATAAAACGACAGCGCTCTGAAGCAAAGTTTGCGTGTTCAGTGGTGCGCCTTTGACAAATTAGTTTACGAATACTCGAGATTGAGTAATGAATACTGCGCCAAGCCACGACAAAGGGAAACTTGACTTTGCACTCCGCGGGTCTGTGTTGACTTTTGCTAATGTAATAATCATGTGTAAGTACCTACCGTACTACTGAATAAGTAAGATAAAAGTCAAACTATGTAAGAGCAGCAAAAGAGATATTAACGGTAAAAGGAAGGAAAATGTAACAGAATTAACGTTTTTAGTTACTTATTTACCATAAAGTCATATGTTATAATTAACGCTGAGAAGTGCAGTGATTAAGTGAGCGCATTAATTTATATAAACTTGATACAGTTTCAGTGAAGCTATAAAAATCCACGAGAGAACTGCCGACCTACGATAATGGAGTCGCGGCTGTGAAATAAATTTTGCATATTTTCCGATGTAAATGTTTTCGGGATGTTCACTCCTTTCCCGTTTTTTGTTTCAAATAAAAGAGAATAAAAATACATATTTATGTTTACAGCAAAAACAACTATAGCAGATTTTTACAAAAACATTTATTTTTTAACAAAAGCTATTAATTAAATTTATGTTTTGGGGTGCACATTATCTTGATTATTTTGTTCAAGTTAAGTTATCTTAGGTCGATTCATCGAAACGGCAGTGGGGTTTAACAGCCTTACTACCTACTTAGCCGGTGCTAGTTGATAGGTTAGGTATCAACGTTGAAGTATTTGAACAAGTTTTAGATTATTCACTGCTGGCTGGATATTGCGCTTCATCGATTCGAGACTTGACCTAGCAATGCGAGATAAATTTCCAAATTACTATTAGGTATTCTTATTCGTCTTCTTTATGCTATTTATCAAAGTTACCTATATGTTGATTTAAAATTAAAAGATCTAGTTTTATATAATTTTGTAACATATGTAACTCAGCTCGACCACAATGCATGCCGTGGTAGCCTATAATTAAGACTACATTAGTTTTAAATTTTAAGATTTCATTTATTTAGCTTTAAAAAACAATGTATTGTCTTGTTGGGTTCCCTACTAAAATAAAAAAATATATTAGAAATAGTTATGTTCTTAGACTCGGTTGTACTTAAACCTGCAGGTAATATTAATCGTCCATCATTTGTTTGTCAACAGTTTAACGCAGCAAGTCGTAGCACTGAAGGAGATCAGGTTACAAGAGGAGGAAGGTGCGCCCTTCACGGCGATCCGCGAGGCCTCGCTCCTGAAGGAGTTGAAACACGCGAACATCGTGACACTGCACGACATCGTGCACACTCGCGAGACGCTCACCTTTGTGTTCGAGTTTGTGGTGAGTTGATGGAACTTCGTGCAAATGTGTGTCTTTAAACGTTTGCTGATATTTATATGGATACACTTTTGGATTCGAGCTAGTCGTGAGTAGATCAATTTTGAGCAAATGTGTATCCGTACTAAAGTGATTGTTTGGAATTGCAAACATTATGTTTCTGTTAATACTCCTCTTACACTACATGAATGTTCTGTTTTCTGGTAAATTGTTGAGATTTTTGCTTGTATAGTGACATAAATGTCTCTTCAAAGTAATGTATATTTACTTGTAGTCTTTCCAATATCATACATAGACAAAGTGTATAGATATGCGGAAAAAGATATTATAAATAAACAACCATATGAACATTATAATCTTCCTATGACCTGAAAATGCACGAGTAGAAGAAATTTAAAAAAAATTCGTGCTCCAAATATTGAATGTTTAAAATTTCGGCATGTAGTTAAATATTGATACACTCAAACAATTTCATTTATATAGTTTGTATTCAATATAGGTCGTATTCGTGAAAACTGAAAGCCGAAAATGAAATGTTCGCTAAATTTTGCGCATTGCTACGTAAAACGCTAATGGCGGTTTATAAGAAACGTTTTACTGTTTATTCAGTCCATCTAAATGGTTGGTAATCGAGAATTTGTCTTTCATTATTTCATTCATTTATAGTTACGTATCTAAATGAAGTCAATTTACCATTATTCTGTACCCGTTAATTCTTTGAATGAAGTTTAGTTCAGAACAACTAAAATTTAAATAGGATGTAAAGTGGTATAATTTATTTGTAACTTGTGATTGCCCGACGCTTAAATTTCGATCAAAATTTATTTATATTTTAAGTCTGAACATTATTAAAGTTTCATTGTCGTACATTACACTCAAATTTTGCACTTATTTTACAAGTTACACAATATAACATTTAAATTAAAAACTAATCTAAAAAATACTTTTTATGTGTTTTCAATGCTTATTATATAAAATTATTAATTTTCCGCACTTCTTTTCACTATAAACTTAACTATGCGAAATTAAACACAAGTAGGTACGTGCGCCCATACTGATACTAAGGAATCAAAATGTATACAAAGTTTTCACTTCACGTAATAATATGTAAATAACATAAATAGGACTTCTAGTATCTCCATTTGTTTCTAGAGTCGAATTTATTGTAACGAACAAGGGCTCGCGACAGTTACAATGTTTAATTTATTTCAAATGAACTACTACTATACTAGTTCGTTACAAAGTAAATAAACAGCATCACCAGGCCCACCCTAGTTTCATGTGTATATCCCGTACAGGGCTTCACTGTATTTGAGTTGGAACACTCGCAACAGTGTCCCCATTGAGCGTGTGTGAAGTTTAAAGCGCCGTCATTCATGCGGTTTTATTTCCTTCCCTCTAAACGTTTTAGTACTATTGGTAGTACGGCGTACGCCGCAAATTTCTACGAAGTACCTCTTTGTTGGAGTTTAGCACGTGCCTCTTTTACTTATTTCGCTTGGTATTGCCACCAACGATGAGGACTTGTTGCAAGATACGGAATTTGTTTTATAATTTGCTTAATCTGCCTGATAATATGAAGGTTTCACGAGAATTTTCAAAATGTATATTAGTAAGGAAGATATGAAAAAGTGACAAGAGACAAGTACTGGCTCTCAATTCCTTGGCGAAACACTATGAATCGTTTGGTGGCTGTCTCGACTGAGAAGGTGGTAACTATATAGCCAGGTAAACTTCACGGCAGATGTACTTGTAATAGCAACAATAAACAGATAGATACTACTACTAACTAAGCAAAGGAACTAGCTTCTATCGTCTTTTACGATAGACATCTTAATCTGCGGGCTTGGGATTGTAGCTAGTATTCTAGGCCGCGCCTAATACGGTCAAGATACAATACATTAAAGGTACTTAGTTGTCTACGATGTATTTATTTATTTACTCCGAGTGTGCGACACAAGGAATACTAATGCTTATAAATGTGTAAACAATTCCATTCAATTAAGTGTGGTGCAAGAAGGATTATAAACGATACAGGATTATATGAAAGAATCTAAATTATAAGAATCTAAAGGTCACGTCTAAATCAATTTAAGCGATCGCTTGAAAGGACAATTGTGCCCGTTAGACGCTGTCGATCTGCTGCTGTGACTACTTGTCATCGGGTTGAACTCGTTTGACAGTTATAAACATAAAAACCTCCCTTTTCATTGTATGTCGTAAAATCATAGCCTGCCGTAAAGCAATAAAAGTTCATCACCAATAAAACTCATCCGATCAATTTCGTGTATATAACCTTAGAAATTCATCGTAAATATTCGGATACAATAACATGTTTGTTTGTTTTAGATTCATTCAATGAGGAAGTGGTTTTGTTTATAACGGTTCGAGACAATACTGCCCTTGTAGTGCACATAAATTTGATAGCTCCATCTTGTCGGCTTTTATTACTATTGAAAACGTAACGTGCATCCGCAACCGAGTTAAAATCCAATACATCTTTGTGTATCTATGGTTTATCGCATGTGATGTATATAGTTACCAGATCATGCATTATTTTGCGGTAATTCTTTGCAAAATGTCTACTGATAGAGTCTTACTTACTTTATGATCATTATGCTCGGTTTCAGGACAAACACGTTTTGGTTCTGGTATGTAGGTATATTTTCATTGTAACTGCATGTTTCCTTTGTGGAAGCGAGAGAAGTGCTACGCATAAGCGTATTCACCATCATAAATTTTGCTCAAGGATCGTCGCAAAGTAGACTAATATTAGCTTAATGTGATACGTATTTATTTTACACAACCCGCGGTAGGTAATCTGCGCTAAAATGTACGTATTTCTTTTATTACTGAAACGTGAGGTCAGTTTTACTTCTTGAGAGACTAATTCAGCGGTGTCTACTGAACTAGCACATTAATATTTAACATAATTATTTATAATTATTTTGTAATATTCCGCAAGTCACGCGTTAATGCTTATAATTATTATAATACGCTAACGAGACTGATTTAGGTCGTTGGTTTTAATTAATGAGAATATTTTTATTTATGATAATGGATTCGAGACGAGAGCGAAAAAGGTCACAGCCTTTTGAGTAATTAATAATATTGGTACAGAAAGATGTTGATGTTTTCCCATTTCATAATTACTTGCAAAACTTTTTAGCATCTCATTATTTTCTACGTCATCCTGTTATAATTTGAAATGATGGTTCATACTCCTCCAAATAATGTACCTACCTATATTGTGGACTAGGTGAGCCAGCAAACGTTATTTTGCCATATAAATTATGATTACACCTTGTGTCCGAAAAACCCAAATATCTTACGGAACTACTATTTCTTTTTTTCAAAATAAATTATAGCCTATGTTACTCGTGGATAATGTAGCTTTCGAATGGTGAAAGAATTTTTAAAATCGGTCAATTAGTTTTTGAGCCTATTCATTACAACCAAACGAACAAACAAAGTTTTCTTCTTTATAATATTAGTGTAGATAGGCGTTTAGATTAGAAATAATCTCAATATACAACTATATTGTATGGCGATAGTTCAATATAGTTAGTAGTATGGATCGCGGTCAATGATAAATTGCGGCGGCACGTAGGAAAGCTTGACAGGATGACAGATGACATTTGACAACAATACATTAGTTTATAATACGTGTTATCCGTTTTTGGTTTGCAAAGTATATTGCGATACATCAACTAATTCTCGTATCTGTGTTAAATTTTAAATCAGTTATGATCTCATTTCCTCCACGTTCCGCCCCGATAGCCTTTTACCAATGTCATAGTCAATTTAATCTCTTTGTAAGATACTTATTGCATTAATGATGAGAAATCCTGAAACTACTACTGGACTAGCAAAGTACCGGTTTAAACTTCTATTAAACCAAGTAAAATAAACCTTGGCTTAAAGTATAGTATGAAAGA
>DWJN01000473.1:0-23881 GCA_018248895.1 Carystus phorcus
TGAAAGATACTAAAAAATCATGTACTACAATATTGTTCCCCTCTAGAAGTTCTAAATAAAAGTCCGCGACAGCATATTATGTCTAGCTTTTAAGGTTAGCCCACTATAATCATTTTTATGGTTATCAAAATAGTTCTAAATTAATAATCTATATGGCAAAACAATGTTTGCTGGGTTCAGCTAGTAAAAACTAATGTTACTGAATGTTTTGTAGATATTCAACGCAATCGGACGCCAGGTTTTGGATCATTTATCTGGAGGTTCCTCTGCCTGTGTGTTGGCGTATGGTCAGAGTGCAACTGGAAAGACTTACACAATGATGGGCTCCGATACGCAGCCGGGGCTTATTCCTCGTATTTGTAGAGCTTTGGTTGAAGAACAACCCTTTGATGTGTCTGTCGGGTAAGTAAGAATATAATAAAACGCCTTTCATGCATATCTTTTTAGTCCAATGGTTAGCTGTTAGAGAATGCATTGAGCAGTAAGCTCGCTATTTGTACCGTGGTATTTTATTGTGTGCAATAAAGGTTAAATAAATCTTCGGGTAAGTAAGTAAGAACGTTTTCTGAGTACCTAATAGTACCCATTAATAGCTTTAAGTGTAGGATAATGTCTTTTGAATATTGTCATGGTAAAGACAATTCGTTGACAAAATTTTTACTTTTTAACATTGACTAGTTGTTTAAATAAATACAGAATGTTGACATCTTTACAATCCGACAGAATTAAGCACAAAGAATTTTAACGTGGACTTCATAACATTGTATTTTATTTTCAGTTGAGTTAATTTTATTTATAATTTAATCGTCAGCTATGAAGATATTGTTATATTTGATAGAATCGGACTTAAAGCTTATATTTCATTTATTGACTTTTCATCTATCGGCAGTTCAATGTTTTGGGTGCTCAATTTATTTCGACACTATATTTTGAAATTTGAGAATCCACACAACATTGATAATCGTAGATATCTTCTACTGACAAATCAGAAATCAAGGTGTACTTAGGTACTTTATGTACCATCAGTAATAAAACACAGAATACAGAAGTAAAATCGCGTGTGAAGGAAATCCTTTGCCATATATCTCTCGCACGAAAATCGTAAATGATACTGAAACAATTTACGTCCTAACACCGAAATTACCTACGTTATACCGAAATTGAGCGACATTCAATTTCAACGCTAACGCTAACTCTGAAAGCAATTCCGTCCTGTGTTATAAGGTAGTTCATTTTTTCATGAAGAAGATAGATGTAATAATAAATTAATATGAACACTTCGGGTTTTTACCAGGAAATTGTAATACTTTTAGTAGGAAAACCATAAAATTCAATTTTATTGACAACTACTTAGTAACATTTTGTTATTGAAATTCGTTGACTTTTCATGTAAAGAAAGGCTTGATTATACCAGGTGTATCCAGTGTAAGATAATAGTACATACAATAGTACATACATATATGTATATATAATACATTCAAAGTCAATCCGACACTGCCGCGTCTAAACCTCCGGTAGCTAAGCCACTAGGACGAACAATGTTTAATGGAATGACGTCTAGTATTTATAAAAAAAACTACCGCTCAAATGAATATGGGACCAATAAGAAAGCACCAGTTTACGAAATAAAAAAAGAGTCATCCAAATCGGTCTACCCAGTAAAAAGTTATTGAAAAACATACAGACACACGTAGAAAAATTACAGTCGAATTGAGAACGTTCTCCTTTTTTGAAGCCAGAAAAACATTATTTAAGATAAGACAACTCTAATACTATTTCTATTACGTAACATAAGCCACGTTACGTACGTCAGTTTTTCATTAAATCCAATAAACTTTCCGAACAAAGTTGTTCAGAAGCTGGTTATGAAATAAATAATTATATAAGATCACTCCAGTAACAGTTGGTCGTATCGTGTGTATCCGATTAAGTTGGTGTGGCAATAAAGAGGCGCCATATTGCCGAAGGACACAGAGACACGCAAGCTAAACACCCTTCAGCAATCGTGCTTTATCTCCGCTAACGTATTGATATCTCCCCTACCCTGCTTGTATGTCTATTTATCGCAATATGCACATGAAGCTTTCTATATAATGTTCGTAAGGGTTAATAATCATATCCTCGTTAATTTACTGTGCCAGGTGCGATTGTATAGTCAAGTATTAACTAGCAATTAACAATAAAAAAAGGTACGGCTAGTACGATCGTGTTTTGTTTATATTTTTTTTTATGTAACTTTTAATGTTATCGCACAGATGAGAATCACCACTGATTCTGCAATGAGATTCTTTAGAAGCTACATGAAGTTTATTTTCCTCTAAACATAGTCCGCCTTATTACAAAAAAAGGTCTAAACAACGATTATCAAGTATAGGCTTATCTTTAATACTATACTTTAAGCCAAGGTCTATTTTAGTTTAGTTTTTTTTTTAGTCCATGGTCTAATAGAAGTTTTAACCGGTACTGTAGCTAGTCCACGTTTTGTATTAAGGCCAAGTCGTGTTATGGTAGTTTAGAACTTATTTTGTAATAAGGCGGAGTAAGTTTTTACTGTGGTCCAGCTAGATAGTTCCAATTCTTTGCCACTAGCGGTCACTCATCCAGGTACTGACCGCGCCGTGCTTTAACTCCGTCGATCGCTTAGGATAGACGCAAGCCGCCGGGTTATAAACGCTCTAAATTATTATTGACCTAAAAATATTATCGGTAATAAGTTATCTATACACGAAGCCCTACCGTCAATAAGAAGGCTCACTTCGCCTTTTACAACGCCCTGGTTTGTCGGGAAGGGATTGGTGTTAGTATTATGAGTTGTTTTAACAAGGCAAGCAAAAAAAAAACATATGTATCAGGTTGGTTGTTAGTGTTTTTTCAGGTCTTTATAACCAAAGTTAGTATACATAAAGTAATAATAATGATTTTTACTCATGCTTATGTTAGTGCTTGACCGCAACACCCTGTTGTTTAGAATATTATTATAACCAAAATCAGTTCTTTAGATAAAAGACACGCTATTTCTTCTGTAGTACGTAAAGAAGCCGTATCGTATTAAGTTAATTATTGTTAATGTACCTACTCGCAGTTTACTACTTAAAGTATGTGATTCGTTTAAGGAATGTATAATATATTAACAATTGTTGATAATAATTGTAATGTCTGTGTCACTGACATTAAATTACAAAATATACTCAATTTCTTAAGTATTGTGATTTGAGATGGTGGTTCCGTATACTCATTAGAAATGAAATGTGAAAATATGGAAAATGTTAAGAAACTATACGAACGTTTTAAATACTTAACATGACATTTAATTATGTCCTTGAGTTTAGTATTACGTTACTATTTTGTATAGTGAACTAACTGGTAGAAAAAGAAAATATTTAATATTACTGTATGAAAATTATTGTCTATTTATTTATAGTGACTTACTATAGATATTGTGATTATTTTACATGAGGGCAAGCCTCGTGCTTTCATTCTACTGGCCTAACACCCTGTATAATATTACTTTGGTTATGCTCTTAGAAAGATAACACAACATCTTAGAGATTAATACTTTAAAGTTTGATGACAAACTAATTATACCTTCATTAAAATAAATATAAGTATTAGTAAGATCGCGGATCATGTACAGCTTTAATATATAATTTTATTATCATTATTAACTGTCAATAATATTTACTCAATACAATTCAGTAAATTAAATAAAGATATGCTAAACATAGAACAGAAGTTATCCATATAAAATTCCCGAACCATTAAAAATTTACATAGTAACTTACAGTTTAAAATTGCGTTTTAGTGCAATAAATTAGTAAAAGTAGTTTAATGAACTTAGTTAAAAAAAAATTATATTAAATTAAAATGGTAAAAAAATACATTAGTAAGTATTAGTTCCTGCGGTACCCTGATATACAGTGAGAGAGTGTGACGATATTTTGCGTTAGTAAGGTTTCGCGCGCCCTCGGATTATAGCCTCTTGCCGCCCGTGTTCAGCGCCGCCCGCCGCCCGCCGCCCGCCCAGCCATATCTACATCAAAACTCGTGCCGTTAAATTGACATGAGGTTTACACTGTGATTTATTAATAGGAAAATAACTTGTGAGGTAAGTGTTAATAAATTGTCCCATAGAATTATTATTACTACGTACAAATACGTGTTTTAAAGTTTGTATATACTAACAGGTTATTGATTTGTTATCAGAAAATGCACTGACCTTTATAAATTGTCCAAAATTATAAGGAAATTATAATTATGTTGTGCAAACTTGTAGTACATTATCGCACGACCTTGTATTTACGGGGTAATGATGATAACTTTGTAATGTAGTTGGTAATGGACGTGTTTATCGAGCAAAAAAGTCCAGGATTCAACCGTTGATATGCGTTTATTTTTTGGTCGTTTAACTTCCTGTCGAGTTTTTTTAGTTAATACTATTTTGACTGTGGCACGCCGTTTAGTTGTAGCTGAGTGAAAGTAAGTAAGTTACCAATACGTTAGTAATATTGATTCTTAAAAATCCAAGTGGATTTAACTGTTGTTATGTCACCTTTGTACAAGGAACGAGTAGTCAACTTTTTGCCTAATGGCATTATCCATTAGTCAATTTTATAGTGAATGTGAAAATAACTGATGAAAAGTTAGTTAGAAAATTTATATTTCCATATATATAGTACAAAGAATATAATAACAATGTTTGCTTCATTACGTCAAATTGTTTTCATAAAGAAATGGAATAGCTTTCCTGCATCTGTTCCCGCTTACATGTGACGTGAAATGTTTAAGAAAAGAGTAAATAGACCTGCGTTAGTGATTCAGCATTTTGGACTATCGGCACTTATCATAAGGTGGGAATTGTCTCGTAGATTGTTATAAAGTAAAAAAAAAATACATATAGTTGTATTGATGTGTGCTTAATATTTCAAAGTCAAGCAGGAATATCAGACAAATCAGTAATTAAATTTAACAAAATGTTGTCGTAGGTGTTTCTTGATGTAGAACTTGTTAGGTGATTTTCTTAATTTATTACGTTAAAATTTATTAGTATTATATGTACCTTGTTTAGTTTTGAATAATGGGTCAGTCGTTTAATGTAATTTTTGAGCGGATTAATAATTAACCACGGGAAATAAGAGTCTAAAATGAATGATTTGTCCCTTGTTAAAGAAAATATGAGACAGAAACATACTATGAGTATCTACCTACATATATTCCAAGATTTATCCATAGTGTTGACTAAAAAGATTATGATATGCGTGTGTCTACAAGTGAAATATTTACTTTGTAGTAAAATAAATAATTAATAAGCAATCCTGCTTTAACTGCCATTTTAGCATATTATTGAAAAGCTCTATAATGGAGCAGTGAAGTAATACATTGATACGAATGATCACTTGATATTCTTCCAAGAAACGTGCATACAGTATACACAATAAATTATAATAACTTTATATGACTTAATCGATTTATTAAAAAAATCTTTAGTGATCGTTACCGTTAAGATCTTCAGTGAGCACGATTATAACACATACGATTCGTAACTTAAGTCGTTTTTTTTTGTATTGCCGTTGGTTTAAACAAAGGGTCATTCGTATAAAACAGTGTGTCGAGTTTTTCAATACTTTGTAGTGTAGTACGTAGCCACTGTATCGCCGTGGGTTGTTTTATTGCCGCCGTTAGCGCGCCGACACATCGGTAACACGCCGTCGCCGTCACCACCAGAATAATCGCTTTTTGTTTTCTACATTTCAATTCAATCCGTAATGGCGCTCACGAATGGTCTCGGGTTATACCATCGATGTAATTACGCGCGTAATAGACAAACTTCGATGGGCAAGTTTGGATTGAATTGTTTAATCTTATTTTGTTGCAAGTTTATTTCTGTACAATTTAGTGGGTTTCAATTTTAAGGTTAAAGATGTGCATATTATTTTTAGTTTATCGATGTTGCCAGCTAAATACGTTGCTTAGTTTTTTTCTGTTTGTGTGCCTGTTTAGTAACTAAATTATTATTAACGATTAATATGTATTAACATGCTATCTTCCCCCTTATTTCGTATTAATTTCTTATTTCGTGGAAATATAGTAATAAGGATTACAGTAATAATAAATAAACAACGCTACAAACATAGCCCCACACTACGATTCCCCCTGTCGTGGGTGCCCACACAACACAGAAAGACAATTACACACACTCAGACCGAGCACAGAAATATAACTAATCATTTAAATGTCGGCCTCACTGGGAATCGAAGCCAGGACCTATGGAACGTCGGTCCGACGTGTTGACCATTACGCCACGCGGGTTGTCTTAATTATAATATGTCTATAATATTTTATTGTCGTTGAATGTCATACAAGGGCAAAGTAGATACAAGAGTTAGTCATTGTATATTGTACAACTAGATATTTTCGACGATATAAATCCTTTATTTCGTCTAATTTCTCCATTAAGAATGTCACATGCGGTCTATTTTACGAGTTTAGGAAATTAATTGTTTGTTTTTATCGCTAATTACATATTAATCGTTTTCTAATTGGACTACAAGGTGATATTTCTGCTAATGACAAGAAAATAATTGCTAACATCGGTAAACGGTTCCACAAACATGAATTATAACACAATTAATTTAATTTTAATTATATAAATATAAATGACAGCTGCCCACAATATTAACATCAAAATCAGATGGGATAATGATCAAGTATTAAGTTATTAATGACAAGACAAATTATGAATAGTACTTACATAAGGCGGTCTTGTCGATAAAGTTGCTATATGTTCCTCGCAATAAAAGCTGTACTATTAAAACCTACTTTAACAGAATTAAGGTTGAGGTATATAAAAGTTTCCAAAAAAATAAGATTAACGGATATTATCCTTAGATGTATTTAGAAAATAATTTAATATTTTTATGAGGTTGTTTATTTTTTTCGGACTAGCCATTGTTCGAAATAATTACTAGTATATGATGGATAAGATAACAAACACACCGTAAAAGTGTCTTGTGTTATCTACAGATTATAAATATAAATATGGAAATAGCGAACTGGTATTAGCCCATGGTCATCGGACAACCTCAAAAAGGAGTAAAGTAAACTTGAGACAATGTTTTGCAATCACCTCTTATGAATATCTGTGCATTACATTAAAATAAATATGTGTATAACGCTCACAATTACACACTATCCTAATGTGTTTCGACTAACATAAACGTGCGTATAAATATGAAAATCGAGATACAGGAAACATAATCTGTCTCGTAAATGTTCGTCCGGCAAGGTTGGTAGTTGAGCAACAGGCCTGAAATTACTAAAAGATAGATAAATTCTTTAAACCTTATTAATAAATAAGTATTTTATTGTTGTTTAGTAATGTCAATTTTTTATTAAATTTTTTAGTTATTTGTTTTATTCTATTAATAGGGTTCAGTATATCTAACGAGAAAATGGAACAAAAATTGGTTTATGAAATATAAAAATTGGTTTATTAAATAATTTGCTATAAGAATAGCATTTATTATACTAATAATAACCTTTATTTCATTAACCATATACATAAGTTTTAGCCTCACAATTTAGATATTAGATAGTCTAGTATGTGGAAAATCTGGAGTCCAAACTAAGCCGAAGCCTGTCTCTTAGAGCATCTGGTCCCCCACTTACAAAATTCTAACAAACTTATAGACATTTTAATGTTTATTTATCTATATTAACCTGTAAATAATTTAATGGTAGTGTTTCAAACGAAAGGGCTCAATTTTAAAACTTCACTATTCATCTACCAAATGGTACGCGTAGAATAGTCTGCGCTGGTAAAATGATTAAGCAATCGATATTATTTAATATATTCAAAAGTTCCATGATATCATCGTGGTTTTGGCAGTTTCTTAGAGATCTACAACGAGCGAGTACACGACTTGCTGGTGGGTGAACCGGTGACCTCGACCTGCCACTCCTTGCCCAGGCGCAGAGGCAACGCGCGCAAAGACCTTCGCGTGCGCGAACACCCCACTAGAGGACCTTATGTACAGAGTAAGTTCTTTTTGAAGTTATTGTTGACTAGCTGTACCGGGACCCGTTGCTATGCATAAAAAAAATAAAAAAAAGTCAGCATATTATTTAAAAACAAACAAACAATTTTTTTTTATTTCGTGAAAGACAATGAAAATAGGCGAGAAAACATGAAACGTATACGGCACGAAATTGGACCCTGCTATTATATCAACTATGTGTTCAATCGATCAGCAAAAAATCACCATTTTTCACTGTAACTCATTAATAATGTGTCCCATTGATATAAATTTGGTACCAAATCCTTCTTTAGAGGATTCTGAACAAAGTTGCTAAAGATTTTTATCAGAGCTCTATCTCCTACCATTTCAAAGTCCATAAAAGAAAACTATATAAGCAAAGCCAAATACAAACAAACATAGATCTTTATATACATAATGCTTTTGTATCACTAATGTCAACAGGCGACGAACGACGAACCACGTATCCTCATATATAAAAATGTATTTTTTCTTCTAAAATTGCTGTTAAATATTATATGATACACTTCTGTATGTTGTAGAATTAAAGTATCAGATAAAATCTGGGTTCAACGCTTCAAGCTCCATTCAAGTTGCATTTTTAATAATAAAAACTTTCATAAGCAGGTTTGTATGATGCAAACTTTCAAGGGTAACCCTTTGTTCTTAAAGTACCGATATTTATTGAAACAAAAGTCGATATTCCACGATATTTTTCCGAGAATTTATTACATCTAGAAACAAAACGTAGAAAGCGAAATTTTCAAATTAAGGATGCACCTCACTAACGTAGTTACGCTTGTCAAGTTCTGTCTAGTGTTTATTTAGTTGTTAAGTCGACGCTTCGTAGACACGTAAGATTGCTCAGGCGATTGACCAAGCAGTGTCCTCGTTACCTTAACATGGAATTTTAATTTTGTGAGGACACAATGCGGATACAGACCACACTGTAGTTTTGTAAGAGGTTTTAAGAAGTGTATTTTGTCAATTATTTCTTCCTATAAGGTCAAGGTGGCGTTTCTGAATGAGTTAGACCCAAATTCATAATAATGTTGAATAATAGTGAAGGTTAAGATCGGTCGGGGTCAGAATAATGTGATGGTGCAATTCACGCTGATTCTGCCAAACATAGTACCTATGTACAACAGGTTTTATTCGAAAACCCAAAAAAAATATATTTAAAATTGAATTAATGTATTATTAGCTTACTTATACGCATGTTAGGGTTTAATTTGTACTGTATGAAATCAGTCATACTGGTTTTTTCACCGTAGAAAATATTGTCCTTACTACACTGTTCGAGGCGATAACAAGCCAGCTATGGGATATTATTTTTATATTAAATAAACAGAACTAAGTATTTAATAGCTTAATAATCGTTTGATGAAGTTTCTGGAACGTTCTGAAGGAATTTGTACAGACCATTGACACCTTAAAAACCATCTTAAATGCCGCTATGGACTATTAGTTTAGTTCGATCAATACAATAGGAAATGAGTGATGTGAATGATCAATATGATTAATTAATTAATTATCCTGATAAATATATTTGTACAGATCTTCGTCGGGTAGTCGTCCATGACGTAGAGTCTCTACTATCGTTGGTCTCGGAGGGGGCTCGCCGACGTCGCACTGCCGCGACACGCCGCAACTCTACCTCATCGCGGTCGCATGCTCTACTTGAACTTGCTACCCCTCGCGCTACTCTACACCTCGCTGATCTTGCTGGAAGGTAATGTGAAGTTATTTAAGTCTGTTTCTCATTTCTTATTTCGCTCTTTATATATATTTAAAAAGACGTTAACATATTTACTTCTACGAGGCATTTAAATATAAAAAATGAAGCGATAAATAACATAACCATTTAGTCTAGCAAATTTTTAGGCTGCTTCATGTTAGGAACATACGTGTGTCTTGCCTTGGAGTTGATGCTCGGAACTTGTTATATGCAAGCGTTGTAGAAAACTTCGATAGGGTGATTCAGGCCTGTCATGACGTCATCATGTGACATGCAGTGCGGTGGCCACAAGTATGTATTATCACAAAGATATGATACATTTTTTCATCAATTTTATAATGTTTCAGTGAAAAAGCAAGCTGGGACGGCTGCGGCAGCGGCGGCCGGCAAAAGGAAGGTGCTAATATTAACAAGTCTCTGGTGGCACTGAGCAACGTTATTTCCGCTTTAGGTAAATTAATCTTAATTTGAATATAAATAGAATTCCTTATGATACGATATCATTAAATTGTTTCTGATTTAACATTTTATCAAGGTTCAAATCTTATTTTGAATGTCTATAGATTAATTGGTCATCAGTGACAGTCAAGCTTCTTTGTAGCACGTGATGTTTAATTAATGATCATTAATTATGCTAAATTGATGGGGCAGTGAGTCGCGGTCGTGGCGGACGCAGTAGGTACGTGCCGTATCGGGATTCAGCGTTGACGTGGCTGCTGAAGGATTGCTTCACGGGTGGCGCCTTGACGTTCATTATAGCGAGTAAGAATTTTCGATGTCATGGTTTACCCTTAACATATCCAATCTGTTCTATTATGTGAAGTACAGCATTATCTGGGATGTCTACTCACTAGAACCTTCTAACCATTTGTAATTAATTGGCTCGTCCTATGTTGAGCACGTGAGCTATGACAATTATTGTGGTTTGGTCTCAACGATGGGACATTTACCCCATTTACTTCATCATCCATTCATATAACTTTGTCTTGCTTCGAAGATTGAATGAGGACGTGTTGCGAAGCCTTTAGACCAGATTATATAAAAAACAATTTCATGATGTAGTCAATTTGCTTGCAGCTGTATCTCCCAGTGTCTCTTGTTACGGAGAATCCGCTTCCACGTTACGCTGGGCCGAGCGGGCACGACAGCTTCCCATATCACGTGCGACTGTCTCCTCCGTGCCATCCCGAGCTGCCCTACAAGCTCAGTTCAATCAACTGCTCGCCGAACTTGCTAACCACTACATAAAATACGTAAGTTTTGATCTGACATCCTTTCATAATATGAAACGTTACGAAAATAGCTGTTCTGTAACAGGTTTTTTCTGCGAAAGCGACATTCTGCATCTTTGTAACATAATATAGCTCAAAACCTTGACCAAATAACCACCGATAATAACGGTAACGAAATTATACTGACTCAACTTTATTGAAGTATGCAGGTGAAAGAGTACGTACCTTTTAAGTCAAATTGAATTGTGTGTGACTTAAAGCAACTGGTTAGTTTTAAGTAAAGAAAAAATGGAGGTTAAATTTAGAAGGGTATATAATTAGGGAAGCTTAGAGAAAAAGGCTATAGTGTTGAGGTGAAATTGGATCAATCTAAGAATGGTTTTTGACGTGAAAATTTTTAAGATTGGTTTTAGTTAATAAATATAATTTGTTTTATTATTACTAACATATGCAATGTGCACATAAGTTTCAACAATTTTAATTCATCCCAGCCCTAAAACCTATAATACAATAAATATTATTTGACGGTGTAACCAACCAATTTGTTTAATAATGAAAGTCTTAAGAGTGGGTGCACGTCTAGAACAATTTTCTTTCAAGTCATCTTACATTAATTCGAAAAGTTACGTATTTGGAATTCCGGTTTTTATTTATAGGTATTGTATCAAATTCTATAACAAGCATTTTTAAAAACGTTACCATTTTCATAATATGTATTTGAAAGTGTGGTCTTTCGAAAATAAAACATTTTTAACTAGATTCAGGTTATTCTTAATTTGAAAATGTTAGCAGGATTTGTATGCAATTCAAGACCGTTTACTATGATAATAGTATTGTTTGATGAAGTAGTAGTACTTGTTGTATAATACAGACATTTTACAATTTTATGTTTTTCAGGCCCCAGATACAGGAAAAATTAGTTACGATGATGATCACTGGATTTTAATCAATAAAGAAGGTTTTAAATACCATCAAGAATCAAATACAGAATTAAAGATAGGGAATATAATGAGTATATCGTATCCTAAGACTGACCTTCATAATTCAGAATCAACGACATCATCAGTGGCTAGTGGCAGTTCTGAAGTCTTAAATATAATGGACAAAAATATAGATATAAGTGATGAAATAAGTAAAGAGGTTGATAAAATATTTGGACCAACTTTAGAAAGGACAAGAAGTGGCAGTGATTTAAAAATTATTGCCCCCGAAAAGAATACTAACAGACAGTACAGATCGCAAGAATTTACAGTAGATAAAACATTTCAATTAGGTCATAGTTCACATCTAACTGATGTTACACAAAGTCTTAGTGAAGTAAATATAGACGAGACTCAAAGTACAGATGATGATAAAACTTGTCCTATACCCATTGTATATGATAACAACAATAGAGCAGATATTGTTGCGGCAGTTACAGAAAGATTATATTCAAAACTGAAAAAGAGAGAATTACCAATAGCCAAAGTTGAATCAGCAACCGATAAGAGGATTCCGCAACCTTTAAGTGAGTTAAGAATTTGTACAAATGCTCGACAACGTCTTGTGGAATTGAGTCAAAAAGCTTTAAGAAATAAAAGGAGGATAGGCATACCAGTGCATACACAAACAAGAAGGAATGTTATCCGAGTAAAAGATCAAGAAATTGATGTACAAAATGATCTACAATCTTACGTTATTAATAAAAAGCGTTCTTATATAATACATCGTGACGTTGGTACGGAAACTACGCCAATGACTCCACGATATAAAGAAATAGCTGTAGGGCCGACTTTTGGATCATTACATCTACGTGATAAATCAACAAATACGGAAAGTAAAATAGTTTCCAAAATGAACTCCATTATAATGACCGATATAGTGAAAAAAGTAGATTTTAGTACACAAACACCGGTTCTACAACCAATTCGAAGAAAGAAAAGGCCTACAATTTTTTCTAGACTATTGAAAAAAATTGAAAATAACAGAAATATTGTGGATGAAGGTCCTACATCTCCAATTATTAATATCAATATATCGCCGTCTTATCAAGAGGATTCTGAGTCATCAGATGACAATCGAGATAATAACAGACTCATTAAAAAGAACGGCAATACCGATAAGTCTACATTAACTCCAGATTTACTGACCAATCACAGTAATACTGGTAAAGAAAGTAAAAAGGACAAGAATGAATTTATTAAAAATGTGGAAGACACCGATGAAAGCATTTTAATGTTTGATGACAGGGAGGCTTCTCAGTTACCATCGATATCTATTGATGATTTTCCTGATACAGAGGATAATTTACTACCACGCGTTGTTGTCTCTCCATCAAATGATCCTTTAGAAATAAAAGACATGATAATGGGGCGGAACATAAACACATATCCTTATAATATTGTACTTTCTCCTACCAAACCGAGAGATGAAACAAGGAAAATTATACGGTTTAAAGAAATTGATATAACTCCAGCAGAATGTTGTAACATAAAAATTGATAATGTCACCGATAGTATGTGCGGTAAAAAAGACTGGACAAGTTATAAAGATTCGCGCGAGAGATTATATTCGGATTGTAGTTCTTCTAGCAAATTGGAATCTAGTAAATCGGATAGCTGGAGAAAAGTTAGATCAATAAACCAGTCGACGAACACGAACAGTTCCTTGAAAAAAAAGTATTTATCCATCCCAAAAAGTAATATAAAGTATAAAATCGCACGGGCCAAATTATACAAAGAGTTTCTCGGATTAGAAAGAGAGTTACAATTAGAGAAAAAGTGTCATAAATGTTCATCACCAACGTTAGAGTTCGGTTCCAATGACACAGGTGAAGATTACGTCAATGGCTCCCAAGATACCTTTAAACAAAGAAGACAGTTCTTTGAAAACAAATTCAGCCTCGGGTACTACCCACAACGCGATACTTTTAGCAACATTGAGCGGAAGATTATCAATTCATGTAACAAGCTAGAGCTGGCCGCCGATAGATATGAAGATTATTTAAACGATTATAAAGAAAACAACTACATTGCAGATAGGAAAGAAATGCGAACGAGAACACCTACAGAATATTTACAACACCTCGTACAGTTAAGAAAACAAGTGATACAAGCTAACAGTCATAGGAACGAAAGTTTCGTATGATGTAGTTATATTAAATATATGTATATTATAAGGTTACAAATTAAATCTGTTTTTAATATTGCTGATGACTTGTTTTTAAAACATTCTAAATAAGTGATTATAAAAGGTAAGTTAATTTTTGTATGATACCAATTTTTTTTTCCTAATATAAGATGACATAAGTGTTCGATTACAATATATGTATTTCTTAACTGCAACTATTATTACTATCATAATTATATAAGCGATGTGTGCAATAATTACCATTTTTTGGATAAATAAATATTAAACGATTGCATTTTGGTTCTTTATCATGTATCTTTCAATGATTTCCTGATATTACGTAAGGTCTTGTAATTCTCATCATTCCCGCTGCTGCTGCTTATCTTGACTATTAATGAAGTAATGCAGGCATTGAAGCGCATTCTTGTTAATCTGCCAGCTCTGTAAGTATCGACAAAAATAAAATGTTGTAAGTATTTGAAGATTAGAATGCGGTAAAATCTTTTATCAAACCTTAAGGTATGTCATTAAAATATCCTTGTCTCTTACATATGTTAAAAATATTTTATTTGTGACCTTCTATGTTAATATCGATGATCACATAAAAACAAATCAATACTATAATTATTACAATTTACTAATTTGTTATATCATTCGTCATTTCGGCATAACATATTATAGCTGCTTATTCATTTAAATGAATTATATAAAAGTTGTATGACCTTAAGCTTATATTTTGAAATAGACGAGCCCAGTGAGCACGCAGCATACAACCTTCAGTCGTTAGTTGAAGCTGAAGCCTCAGATAAATGCGTATTCTTTGAGAAACTTTTAAATTAAATACTTAAAAAAAATTATATAACGGTTATGAAGTGATCGATAAAATAAGTTTCGTACAATGTCGCTAATAATTCAAACAGTGCAGTTCTTAACAAATGAACTTTTAGTATTGATATTATCTTTATTTCTTCTGATTTATGTGTGGTTTCAATATAAGTATAGTTATTGGTCAAAAAAAGGAGTGACAGGACCCACTCCAGTCTTTCCTTTTGGTAATATACGTGATGTGATCCGACGAAAGAAACAGTTTTTTCAACCGTATTGCGATTATTATTTTAAATACAAACATTTGCCGTACGTCGGCATGTATTCGTTCGTACAGCCAGTGCTTTCTGTGAATGATCCGGATATAGCAAAATTAATAATAATAAAGGATTTTGATTATTTTTCGTCGCATGGAATGTATTCTGGCGGAGCTGCAGACCCGGTTGCTGGTCATTTATTTAACTTGCACGGAAAATCCTGGAGAACCTTGCGGAACAAGATGTCACCAGCCTTCTCCCCGGGAAAACTTAAGGCAATGTATCCTTTGGTTGATAACATAGCCAATGAAGGGCTGCAATATGCCGACCTGGTGCATTCGAAAGACGAAATTATAAATTTTACTGACTTCTACGCAAAATACGCGATGGAAATTGTTGGAAGTATCGGTTTTGGAGTAGAATGCAATGGGTTTAAGAATCCCGGTTCTGAATTTTATTTGCGCGGTCATGAATATTTCGAGCCGCAGTCTTTATACTGGTAAGTAAATTTATATATTATTTTACTATAAATCATGTGTATTTGTTTTTTTGAACAGCAGTAGGAGGCATATTTATGCATGGTATTTTTTTCAGGACTGTTATTCGAAGTTTGTCATTCTTTATGCCAAATTTTTTTGACAAACTAGGCGTCAGCCGCATAAATCCTGACATTATAAACTTTTTTAACAAATTGGTTAAAGAGACGGTAGAATACCGGGAATCTCAAAATTATGAGCGGAATGATTTTTTACAAACTCTTATAGAATTGAAAAATGGAAAATTGATTAATAACAAAGGTAACTATTGATTTTGTTACATAAGTAGATTTAATATTACAATTTAGTACATACAAATAATGTTTGTACTCGTTAAGTACCACCTACTAATTTGAGGATTCAATGAGTGGTGAAGGTATATTTTATATAACTTGCAAAAATATATACTAATGTTTATTACTTCATAAATTTAAGAAAAAGGGAAGACTATTTTTTTATATTAATTTGGCTCAAATTTTTGGCTCAAAGCAATGACAAAGTTACCGTTGCAGTATTTACTAAATTATAAAACAACAAAGATTCCAAAAGTTGTTACACAATAGTAATTTATCTTCACACATCCTTGGAAATTATTATTATTTTTTTTCTTGGATATACCAGGTAATCTAAAATACACGGGCTTGCGCCACGTAGTATTTACATAAGTGGATCCTAATCTATTGCATTGTATGAAGTATAATTATCGGTATCTAATTGTAGAAATTTATTAATATCGCAGCTTTTTGAAGAGAAAGGTAACTAAATTTAGGTGTGTCCAATATTTGTAAACTATGGAAGACTTTTTGCATTTTCCAAACTATCCTAATTTCTTCTTGTAATTCAGTGTACTTTCATATTATTATTATTATTCATTCATTTGTGTTATTTCTTTCACGCTTGGTAACAAAACGTTGATTTGATTTGTGCATTATCCCAGGTGAAACAGAAGAAACCCAGAAAGAATTCACCTTTTCAATGACCGAAATAGCTGCGAACACAGTGTTGTACTTGTTCGCTGGATACGAAACCTCTGCAACGACAGGCCAGTTTGCAGCATACGAGCTGGCGCGCAACCCTCACATCCAGCTCAAGGCAAGAGAGGAGGTGCAACGAATATTAGCTCAACATCAGGGTCGTTGCTCCTACGAAGCCCAAAATGAAATGGTTTACTTGAATATGGTTATAGATGGTAAGTTGGTAGAAGCATATCGTTATCTTTCCACTATCGAATAACCCCGCGTACGGCGAGTACCCTTCCCTCTGTTCTGGTCGGAGTTCCCATACAATAATAACGCATATTTAGGTGCATTACTAAGTTAGTACACTTTGCCATCGAATATTGTATATCGCTCCTTAGCATACGGAATTGTATTAAAGGATTAACTTATATAGGTACCTTACTTTTCATCCCATTATCGGAACTCGTTCAATTAATCATTACCGAAGATTTTGGGAAGAGATATGGAAAATTTATGTGATATTCGTATTATTGGTAATTTGCAACCGTACAACTTTCTATGTACTTCAACTTATACTCGTATACTCGTATTATGTGCGACCATTGATACATTAACTATCAGATAACGTGCCCGGAGGATACAAACGGCGTATTGGGACGGCCTAGAATCTCCACTAATCCTAATCCCATACCGACATACCGGGGTGTTGTAAGAGGTGATCTGCCCTGATTGGTACTAGGGGTTCTTATAAAGATTATATAGTCAAAATGAATATTAAGTCGTTGATAATATTATAAGTTGTAATGGTTGATCACTATCTTATTGGTAAGCAAGATGTAGCCTTGGATGATGAAGTGATGTGGTGAGTGTGTATGATGAACAGTGTGGGTGACAGTACAGAGCCTTGTGGGAAGCTAGCTTAGTGGGTAACTAATGTTTTGAGTCCGCATGTCCGCTTGTAATGTACAAAGATTTTGATGCACTGCAACGATAAAAAGTTGGCAATTAAATTACTATTATTAATTTTTTATATTACATTTTAGCCATTGGCAAATTCAAACTATAGGCAATGATTCTCCTTTGCTCTACATTGCTTTCGCCTGCAAAGAGTAAGGTATATTAAAAGAGTTGTGGTCTTATAATAGGACATGAGATATGCATAATATATGCAATGAAATTTTTGTAGTCCCTTGTTGTAGAAAATAATTAATTTCCAATAATATGCCATTTATAAACCTATTTCGATGGTATATTTTTGATTCATTGATTACTACAAAAACATTTAAGTAGGTATTGTATAAATTTTCTCACGTTTTATTTATTCCTTTAGATGATTTAGATTTTTTGTTCAGTGTTGATTAACATTTAATTTATTTAAATATAGTACATTATGGTAATTTGACTGCCCATTTAATTAATTGCAATAATTATCTTTATATATTTTTGCATACCTACCAGCAATTTATAAAATATATTTTTCCTTCACAGTAATTCTATTTCATCTAATTAGTATGTGTGAATAAAGTTCGCAGCTTTACATGCGTAAATTTGCTTTTTTCTTGAGTAATTAAGAGGCACACGTATATGAATTGAATAATTTCTGGATGCCTAAGTGGCACTAAGTGTGACTACCTGTGACTATTCACATTCTTAGATTTGCCAATGGGTGTGATATAAATACCAGCAAATCGTATTCAATAGTCCACCATATGAGAAGTTTTAATATACTATAGGAATTAAGAGAACAACATGAAAGTTCAAACAAATGTATACCTACGTATTATTTTTATAGCTAATCAAAATTTATACTATCTAATAAAAAATCATAAAGGCCTTTACATACGTAAGAGAATCCAAGACAATGATTTTTTCATTTTGTCTGTTTTTCTGTATATTTGTAAACGCTAATCTCAGACCGATTTGTATGCAGTTTTCAGGATTATATTGTGATGAACTTTACTTAACATTTAATGTTGTTTTTTCTTAAATCGGTTAACAATTAAAGAAGTTATGTAAATTTATGTCAATCATTGACCGTTAGGCGAAGCGAAGTTAGCCGGGTGACTTAGTCACAAATATATGGACCAAAGGCGTCACCTATGCGTTACTAGCCAAAGAAGAAGAGAAGGAAAATACCTACAGGCTTTCAAGATTTCTACCAATCATTTGTCGCCTGATCAGAGGCTGGCTAGAGGCGGGCATAATGAAAAGATAATACCAGTAGATACTAGTATTAAGGACTTCATAATAATATTAATAAGATAATCCTTACGTGAAGCCGTACCACCAAATGGGGCCGTCTCCTGTTCTCTCTTGTGACTCCCTGATATGCCGTCATGGAATCTGCTTCAGTTCAAGGCGGCCAAAATATTGTAAATTGATTTTGTATAGTAACATTATTTAAAATTATTCAGCATTCTATTATTGTTTCAGAGACGATGAGAATCCATCCACCGATGCGTGCCTTGTTTAGAAAATGTACCAAAGACTACAAGCTGCCAAATACTGATTTAGTGATAGAGGAAGGAACACGGGTGTTCGTTCCTATTGCTGCCATACATATGGATCCAGAAATATTCCCCAAGCCAGAAGTGTTTGATCCGGAGAGGTTTTCTCCAGAAAACAAACTTAAAATGCATCCTTGTCATTGGATGCCGTTCGGAGAAGGTCCAAGAAAATGCTTAGGTATGTCAATATTTGATTTAACGTTATGATTACAATCTCAGTTATTATAAATACTTGATAATTTTAAACACTAGTTCTGTTCGCGATTTCTTCAATTTAACAAAAAAAATATTGTTCAGTTCGCTGATTTTACGATAATATAAATTTCTAAAATAATAGTAGCCTTAGTTCCTCATCCTTGCATCAGCTGTTTGCCAGTGAAAGTCCCGACCCTATTGGTTTAGCTGTTCCAGGGATTAGTTGAAACAAACAGACAGCCGGACAAAAATGTAAATTTTTTTTTTATTATTATGTACCGTGTGTTACGCGTGAATTTAGTAAAAAGCGGTTGTTTTGATATTACAAAGACACACTGCATTTTTATTAATTTGTATAGATATGTTTATAAATACTTTTAATGAAAATTTACTACTTTCAATAGAAATTACCCGTAGGTATGAGACGGCTGTATGAGACGTTTCGTGTCCCATAGATCTTAGAACTTTTCCGTGACAGAATCGATTTTTCAATAGTGTATTTGTATTCGATAATAACCATAAGCCACGTACAATATCATCAGGGTTCCATGTGTGAGATATTAAACACCAAAGTATATTTATTCTGCACTCAAGATGCGGAAACAAACTTTTACCATTTATCTGTCATAGATATAATTACAACCAAACGTGTCTGTTCTAACCTAGTAAGTCTCCTGGTTTGTGAGGGAAAATAAATAGCAACTGTACTTTATCTTTGGCTTGACCTTAAATAATGACCTGCTGCTTTAAAACGTAACTATTAAATTATGTAGTTAACACTACGTGATTAATAGTGTACAAACATAACAGGTATGTATCCTTCACCTCCGTCAGTTCATATTGACTCGGCAATGGCTGTGGTCATATTGTTCTACGAGTAATTACAACTTAAACAAGTTAACAACCTGCATTTTAGCATTATTATGAGTAAACATTTGTAATGTCCATTCGGTATTATACCTTGATATGTATTATTACATTTAAATTGAGCTTTATAAGTCTGTTGTTTTAATCGTTAGTGATGTTAATTGCCGCTTTAGGAGTAGGTAGGTACTTATCGAAAAAGTATACCTAGTATATCAGGAACAGTACTATTATTCGCATAATCGCCATTTATTATCTTTGTAATACGTATAATACTAACTTTATTTAGTATATAGGATATTTAACTGGCAGTTATTAAAACGTAGTCAATATTAAATAATTTTTGTGTGCATATTTCAAATTTATTTTATTTATATAAATTTACTTTGATGATACGACAATTGATTTAATTTGATCATTCTTCTTTTTATCCGGACTCTAGTAGTCTATTAAGTCTTAAATTTCCTTGGCATCGCAGACTGTTTCAATTTGGTGAAAATAAAATGTATGCTCTGGCATGTCCACGCCAAAACTCCTGCTGTTTTTCTTTGCAATACTAAGAGATATGAATTGTAGAATTGTATTTTAATATTTCACGTTCTTAACGTTACATTTTAGGCTTACGTCAAGGCTACATTCAAACGAAGATGGCTCTTGTCAAAATACTACAGAATTATGAACTGTTGATAGACGACCGCACTGCAGTTCCGCTGAAGTTAAAGGCCTCGTCGCTAGCATGCGCTGCGGAAGGTGACATATGGATCAAACTGAAAAAACTATAGCCTCTGGTTCCAAGAATATGATGAACATTATTCCAATGGTGTTAAGTGACGCTCAAATAGAATTTATAATGACATAGGGTTTTGCAATGTAAATATTTTAAGTTATTTAAGCCTTGGTTAATATGATTTTACGTACTTATACTATTCTATTTACGATTTCCAATGCTTTGAAGCTTTTCAAGTTAAAGGCTTCAAAAATTTCTAAATTATTACGTACGTTTTAAAATCTTTGATTAAGAAATTCTGGTAATACAAACACGCGGCAAGAAGGATTTGCAGATTGCTTCACGCTTGCACGTTTACGCTCACGATATTGGAATTTAAATTTATACTGAGATAGACAAAGTTGCATAATTTATTTATGAGTTAGTTCTAAGAATAGGTATATGGTAATAGATATTAGGTAAGATAATTGATTCAAGAGCACCAATAAAATATGTTATACAATAAAAATGTAATTTTATTTGTTGTCAGTAATTCAATAAATCAAGTCAAACTTCATGGACACGTTCATTTAAGGTGGAGCTTAATCATATATAAAAATCTCATGTCACAATGTTACCATACTCCTCCGAAACGGCTCGACCGATTCTCATGAAATTTTTTGTGCATATTGGGTACGTCTGAGAATCGGTCAACATCTATTTTTCATACCCCTAAATGTTAAGTGTGGTCCACCCCTTAATTTTTATGGCAAAACAACGTTTGCTGGGTCAGCTAGTGATCTGTATGAATTACATGCTTTACCCAATGGAGAAACTATATAAGTAGATTTACCTTATTTGTCATAGTTATTTAAACTAGAGACCTAACAGCGGCCGAAATTCGTCCGTAATACATGTGTCAAAGCGTTACTTAACAATGACTATATAAACGTAAACAATGTGCCATATCTTTATAGCGCTATATGTGTGTCAAATGAATGGTAGTGTGTGTAATGTTTGTTTTTATTAATTTCATATGCTTCTACCGCATATTATAAAAAAATATTAGCGTTCTGCACTTCTCCTACATATAAACTAAAAGTGGGCCAAATATCATACTCATCCGTCCGCGCAATTTTCGTAAAAAGGGGTCCAAAGTTTTTGCTTCACGTATTAATATACAGATTTAAAAGGTACGCGTTGCAACTCTACGGGTGTGAATATGAGCAAAAGAACCAAATTTGTCGCTCAATCTGTGTCCGACAACAGTTGCGCATTCTGATGTTGTGTCGAGTGTGGAGCGTCAAGTGTCAAGTGGCCTGACAATAGGTCCACAGATAACACGCCTCCTTACACCGATTTAAAATTTTCAATGTCACTATTACAATTGTACATACGTCCCTTTTCGAAACAGCCTGTATATAGCGATCAAAAAATTGGAAAAAGTCTGGCATTGGCACTGAACTGTGAAAACACTGGAGCACTATGGTGGAAAATGCTCTAGACCTCGTTAAAATGGGGGTAGCGGCCATTAATGGGTTGACGTCATTATTTAGCAGTATCTACTTAACAAAAGGTTTACTTTCTTTTTATCTTTTCTTTTTTGGCCAGCCTATCATGTTGGTGATGGCCATGGGTGACGGCGACCACTTACCATCTAGGCCGTGGCCTGGGGCTTGAACCATAGCAGAAATCCTAAAACAAATTGAATTAAAGAGCAGAATTTAAAGGATTCAAATCCCTCAAGGATAAATAAAGTTGTCAAACGGGGTGTAGGCTCATACTGAATAGAATTAAATTATGTTAGAATTTCTTAAAGTTGACTTTAGAATATAATTCTCACTTGGAGCTCCAATATTTCGCCATACAAAGTGCTGACTACCGGCTGATTAGAAACATCTTTTTTTTCTAAACGAAACGCGAAGTGAGGGCGGGTTACTTTTCGAAATTTAAAATCACAAACAAAAGCAGACTGCTCAATTCAATCTACATTCTTTATACAAAATTTTAATGTCACCATAGAGTAATTCGGAATTCAAAATTGGACAAATGCTGACGATAACAAAACCCACGCCATTGTTGCCATTTTACATTTCGAACCGTATCACGCATTATTATGACTCTTTTTTCAATACACATAGAGCGTAATAATGATTTATTGCTAAGCCAAAATGGACGTAAAATTTATACCATTAACGTATTTATTGCAATAAATTATAATCGATAAAAGATTTTCAGCTTATCCGAATTGAATGACGGATTATCGCACATTTGCGCTATTCTTTTTTTGGTTGGAGCAAAAAATATATTATCTATGGAATGTGTTCAGGACTAACAATGTTTAAATGTGCAATTTACCAAGAAATCTGTTTGTAGGTCAATTTGGGGTTGTAAAGGTATTTAAGCAGAAATGTATTTAAAATGTTCGTTGGAGATTCATTCGGACAAGTTTTGATTCTTAAAATCTGGAGTACTTGCGGTAATTAGAGACAAAGTTAAAATAATTGTTTGAGTATGTAACTATGTGTTATTTTTTATGAAGCCAATGATAAGATAGTCTATCGAGACATTAGGTATTTCTGCTAGCTGCTGATTACTAGATCAGTACCTGATTTTATTAACAACTGGATGAACCAGCAAACGTTGTTTTGCCACACAAATGGTTATAGTGTGTTAACCTTAAAAGTTAGGCATATGCTGTCACGGACTTTTATTTAGATCTTTTAATGGGGAACAATTTTGTGATACGTGATTTTTGAATAACTTTCACCGTTTACCAAGCGCACGCATGGAAAGCTCCAAGTTTTGCCGTTTTCGCAATATTTTTTATTGCTGCTCCTCCCGTATTCATCTTAGCGTGATATTCCATAGCCTATAGCCTTCCTCCATAAATGGACTATGTAACACTAAAAGAATTTTTC
>DWJN01000474.1:0-23877 GCA_018248895.1 Carystus phorcus
TGTAATGTTTATTTTTATTAATTTCATATGCTTCTACTGCATATTATAAAAAAATATTAGCGTTCTGTACTTCTCCTGCATATAAGCTATAAGTGGGCCGAATTTCATACTCCTCCGTCCAAACTTTTTGCTTCACGTATTAATATATAGATTTTATAATTCTTCTCACTGTCTCTCAATGTCACTGAACTAATCATATTAAATGGTTGGACCGATTTTGATGGTTTTTTAATGTGTGTTTGTGTTTAATACATTTGACAATTGTTTATGCTTTAGGTTCACAATTTGATTCTCTATAGAAATGAAATGTTTTTTAAGCTACAAGATAACATATGCCGGGACAGCTACTATATGTATGTATATAATTAACTAAAGTTTCAGTCTTATCAATTGGAACAGGATATTTTTTATTAAAATCGACAATATTTTTTATTTACACATCGATTGTACTAAAAAAAACTTACAACAATAACTAATGAAAATTTCATTGAAATCGGTTAGGCGGTTTCATCGATTAGCGAGTACAAACAAACAAACAAACAAAAATTCTAATTGGTGTTGGTCCACTTATGTTAATAAAGGCTCGTAAGAATAATTTTTATGATATATTTTCGATGTACAGACAGCAATCAGTTACGATTTTATTATAAGTTATTTTGTAACAAGCTTAAACGTCATTGATAAGTACCTTAATTGTACGTATTATAGTCGTTTATTGTTTGATCGGGTTATTGAGGTTAACACCAACATAGGTGTCCGATATCTTACTGTAGAGTACTATTTATATTTTAAAGTAATATCTACAAAGGAATTGTAGGCGACACAGTGCATTTTAAAATATATTTTACTTCCTAAATTTACAGTAACAGGCCACATAAGATAGCGAAATTTAAAAACAAAGTAAAACAAAACACTATCGCAGGGTGAGAACAAATGAATGTGGTATTTTTTTATGAAAATGTAATCTTTATGCCAATCACGTACAGTACAAAACTTTACCTACTTATTTTACGAGTTTTAATCACTAAAAAAACATAGATCAATGGTGAATCGGAACCATTCTCAAAGTTACAAAAAATCATTATAATCGATCAAACCATTTACGAGTAGAAACAGTGAATGCAGTAATAGAAAAATTATGTATGAGGACTATGTTAGGAATATATATAAGTATTTATTACAATATAAAAGATTCAATAACGTCAATATGAAGCATTCTTTTGACAAAATGAACTTAGATGAAATTCCAAACTCAGTCTCTGGTAAAGTTAGTAAATTAACAAGAATATAATAATTAATTGCCTGTCAGTTTCGCTAGCAGCGGTATAAGGACCCGAGTTCAGTTTTTTTGACATGGCTGTATCTTACGCACACTGGCATGAAAATGGACCATAGAGTAGTGATGACAAAGAACTGTATGAATAATGATCCGTCAGTAGATACGTATTAGAGTAGCATAAATCTATTTTTGTGTGTAATTATTTTATGTCCTCAATTTTACTGAGCTTTATTGATAGATTGTAAAAACTATTGTACATTTTTGTAATTGAAAATGATATCTTTAGACTAACTTCCTTTACACAAATAATGACATGAGTGAATGTAAGATGTATGAAAGAATTAGTAGGTATATTGATGGAAAAATAGGCAAACTTTGTTTTTTTTGTACATAAAGTGTTTTTCTCTTCATTTCCTGGTTTAATATTTCTAATGCAATATGAAACAATGAAAGAGGTTGTTTTAAGGTCCATAAGGTTAGTACCCTTAAAACTTCCATTTAATATAAAAAAATAAATATATTACATAACCCCTTCATCAATTTGTGTCAATCCTCATAAATCTTCTGTTTATATGTATGTCACTGAATTCTTCACAAACGGTTAATTATGTTTAAGTAGATTCGAAAATGGTTTAATGTATAAGTTCAATACGATAGAAAATGTTTTTTTTTATATTGCAAGATAACATCTGACGAATCCGCCAGTTAGTATAAAATTATAAACGCGATAATTTACAAAGCCATGTCTGATAATATAGTATTCTGTAATATTTTAACAAATGTTATTTTTAGGATCGGGTCGGCAAGCGGATCATTAAGGCGTTCCGGGCGAATCCTTCCAACGAGTCCTTGGAGCTTGGGCACGACGTCACCTTCAAGGAGTTCGCGTTGTTCCTCACCAACAAGTCTGAGGAACTGGCTGATGTGGTCAACAATGAGCACTGGCAACCCATCTCGAACCTTTGTCATCCTTGCCTTATCAAGTACACATTGGTTGGTGAGTACACACAAACGGCCTTATTACAAAACGTGGACTAGCAAAGTACCGGTTTAAACTTCTATTAGACTAAGTAAAATAAACCTTGGCTTAAAGTATAGCATGAAAGATAAACCTATACTTGATAATAATGGTTTAGACCTTATTCTGTAAGGCAGTTAGAGTTTTGTCATCCTTGCCTTATCTAGTACACATTGGTTGGTGAGTACACATTTAGAATTCTTTGTATATTCTGATACAATTCTATTCAATTTGCAGTTTTGCAGCGAAGTTTAGGGTTACGGGATCTATTCTTGGTAGAGACCTAGTGAATTATATTGTCGTGTAAGAATATAAAAATCTTAAATATCTTTGTCTCTGTTAATTTTTAAGTAGTTTTATTTCCGTAACGAATATGTGCGTAGCTGCAAGTTGACGCTGTTTTGTTATTATTATTACTCATTTTCTTCAATGACCATTCAAGCTTGATGACCCGCGTGGCGTAATGGTCACCACGCCGGAGAGCTATTCGAAATGTCCTGGGTTCGATTCCCGGCGAGGCGAAAATTTGACTGATGACTTTAAATTTCTGTTCTTGGTCTGGGTGTGTGAGACTGTCTTTCTGTGTTGTCCATGGCACCCACGACACGGGGTATCCTAGTGTGGGGCTGTGAGTGTGTGGCGTTATTTAATGTTTACTCCCGGCAAACTGATTATTCATGAAAACTGCCTGATAATGTAGATAAAACAAACACGAATGGCTCATCTTTCACTTTCTTGCCGCTTTTAAAATAGACATCACCTGTGTTTAAAAATGTGTCTTGCATTGGACTCGGTTATTCTCTTCGACCTACATTCTGATACTAAATAATAAGAAATTTGATACGGTTCAACTCATCAATTGTATCGCCACTAAGAATTCCTTGAAATAGATATGTGTTGGCGACTGCCGTCGTTCAACAGACCTCTTTCAAATTGATATAGTATACAGTCTTATCTTAATAATATAAATTCGTCAATAAAGATAGATGTTCTTGCTTAACCACGAAAACGGTTGAATGGATGTCATGAAATTTGGAGAGAAATAGATTATGGTTCAGAATAGGACATAGGTTACTTTGTGTCCCGGAAAAAATAACGTTCCCATGGGATAATTGAAGACATGAGTGGATGAAGGTGATATGTCGCATTTTGTATTTTCGCTGTTTTATGCATGAATGATGGTATTTTATTTTCTATAATATCGCTCCTATTTTTAAAATACTAAACAGTTGGCACCGCCAGACACCTTTATTGGATCGAAACACTTAAGGCGTTTTGAAATATCCTAAAATGTTTATACGAAACTTTAAAATCGATTTTCTCGAAATTAGAATTTTGTGACATATCACCTTCATCCACTCATGTCTTCATTACTTTTTCTTCTATATTTAAATTTAGATTATAGAGCAGTTCAATACTAGGTTTGGCACTGTTTTATGACAAAGAAGATTTTGTTTATATTTACATTTAACGTGCACAGAGATCCTTGCATCACAACCAGGCGAAATTGGCTTGGACTCTAGAATTAAGCGCACGCCTTCAGAACGCCTCATAGAATTTCAGCCAAAACACCATGATATCAATCAAACGCGACAAAACATAATAATGTGTATGCAATTATTTTCAATACCTCTGTAATGTTTTAAACTATGAACCTAATATGTTGAATAATATATTACATTAGAAATGAAATTTATTACAATATAACGAATTTAATTATATTTTAATTTTACTCTAATTCCCCGCACAAACAATATGTCAATAAAGCCTTTTTATTAAAGGTAGCGTACGATTATTTTTTGTGATGCATTACCGGGTTCAATAGTCGCTGTTTATTCTCAAATCTCGATAAGTTTTGAAGCCTGTACTCCAGACCGGAGATCCGGGGTCAACACTAACGACCGGTTTCTGAAAGGCTGATCAACGAAAAATTTGAGAAATTCACTGTCAAATCTATCGTCAAACGTCAATTGGGTTGCAGAAAGCATGATTATTCAGAAATTATTCGCCAATTAACGTTTCAGAAACTCGAATTGACTACATAGAACTTTCACGTTATTATGCGTGTTAGATGAACGAAATTTTGACAAGCCTTTCAGAAACTGGCGGTAAGACACGTATTCTCATTTTGAGTCCACGTTTTCATATAATGCTGAATTCGACCCTTGATTTACCCTTACCCTTATAAACGATACGGAACATTTCGAATTATAGATAACACAATTTACAGATAAAAGGGAATGTAGATGAATATAAAATATAGGCCATGGACGAATGGAAATAAGCAGCCGTTTCCACTCAAGTTAGTAATGCAAAGTATAAGCATAGTAGTGCAAAGTACGTTTTTCGCCATTTCTTGTCATTACACAAATTTTCTAAATGATTTTATTACGATAATTATAAAATTGCGAGTAATAAAAACGAGCTCATTTTCGTTGGCCAATTACATACGGCGTGCGTATACACAAAATTATCAATCTTATAAACATAGAGTATTCTACATATTTAAAAACTTACTGAACTTGAGGAATTATTCGGAATACAAATTAACGTCATATGAGAAGATTCTTTAATAATTATAGAGAACATATAAAGCTTTTTCATATTATTACAGTGTTTGTAATAATTTTGATTACATTCGTACATCGTGGTAGAATGCTCTAGGCCTTTTCGGGTAACGAAAACCAGTGTCGATAATTACAGTAATAATGAAGTTAAATTCACATAATGAGATTTCCGCACGCGACAATATTTTTTTTACAATATATTTTTTAATCATTTTTTTGTTGCTTTAAAATTAATAACACGTATGTATCACTAGTTTTGCGCCGGAAATAATTACGTATGCTAGAAAAAAGTGTACCCGTTTTGCCCTTTTTTATGTTTAACTAACGAATCTTGGTATGTCGCAAAATACGAGTATAATAAGCATAGGTACCGATTTTTTTTAACGACTGACATTTGGCTGTTAATCCTTTTTATTATAAATGTGAATGTAAGTTTGTCTATTACGCTTTCACGTCAAAATTACTCAACCGATTGTCATGAAATTTTATGCCCATATTAGACATAGGATACATCTTATTAAAATTATATATTTTGAAAAATAATTATGCAATGTATATAACGCGAGCGAAGCCGCGGGTAAAAGCTAGTATATGATAAACTATGTTTTTCAAAAATGAGAGGCGAAAAGTTGAATCGTTTTAGATTATGAAGCGGCACTGCATGCTTCGTATGTAGATAATTTAAAAAGTCAAAGTAATGAGATGATAGCAAGGGAACATATCAGTATTATTAATGGTATTATTCTTTACATGAAGCCCGTCAGGCTAGCTGCCACCAAACGGTTGAGTCAGCCGCCAAACGGTTCGTCGTTTTCCGGCTTAGAGCTTGATAGCCCGTTTGAGAACCTTTGCCTTTTTTGAAATCGATTAAAAAATCGGCTATGAGTGGTATAGCCGTAAGGCAGTAAAATAAACTGAGTAAAAAGATATTCACTCTTGACTTGATACGTTTACAGATTATAAGCGCGGGAAACAATATTCCAAACCATTGACCTATGCCTCGTTTATTAACTATTTGCTATATTACTAATAATATAAATCTTCCTTCCTGATTCCGTATAATTACTTGTGAAGTATTCCCACTAATATCTTCCTTATATTAATGAGTCTTACGTTATCGAAGAAACACATTTGGCGTTTTTAAAATCACATATAATTTATAATCTCATTTTCCATTTAACATACGTAATTAAAGTAATTTGTGCATGCTTCATCCATTTCGTATCTTTGATAACTCTCGACCACCTTGCTTGAGAAACGTCATGTAGTAGACGTTTTAAATAACCACCATTATAAGGTAAAACGTGACCTACTTAATAAATAAATAAATAAATTAATGCATCAGACTCATTTTTTTAAATTCTAGTATTATTATCTCAAAAAAAATTGTGGGCAATTTCTTGCAAAAAAGCCGGATTTGTAGTTCCGGTAAGCGTGTTACTGACATTGTGATCCGAAATCCGGGTTCAATTCCCGGGCAGACGTCAGCGAATGTCGAATAAGATTTGATAGTGAACCATTGCTTTTTTTAATAACTCCTTAATAAACAGCCATGCCACTTGATATCACTGTATTTAATGATATTTTTTTCAACATTTTTTTTTGATGCTAGCAATTTTGAAAAATCTTTTGGGTTGTTCATATCAACTACTGAGCGTCATGAAAAAAATTCGAAAGGAAAACTTTATAATTTGTATGTTTTAATATTTTTGTGTAATAATATTGTAACTGTTTCTATCAAAATTTTATACATATTATTTTTTTATTATTTTTATAAACTTTTACCACCTTATATCTTTTTCGTTATGAAAACTGCAGATCGACAGACACACAGACTATAATCAAGGTGTTTCTTTTTTTTTGTTGAAAGTCACAGGCATTTGTACCAGAAAATTCAATTGTTATCCTAGAAAATGGTATTTTTATATAACCAGCCGCCAAACTGCCCTTATATAAATACCAATAAACCAAAATACCAAAACTGATAACGGACATCAATAATGGACATCAGCAAAACCGTTATTGAAGCGTTACTGGTCACAAAATAACAGAGATGATGGAGTATTTTTATATGGGTCACTTGCTTCAGAGGCTACTGTTCCTACAGTTAACACTGACTGGTATTAAGGTGAACCTATTCTTTTTGTATCTTCTTTCTCAATTCGATGATGCCTTTGGATATTAGTACCTCCTTGGGCGGTCACCATTTAGTCACTACCTACATGTATGAATGAATGAATGAATGAAAATCTTTATTTCATTAAAAATGGCAGAATACAAAATAGTGAGTAAAAAACAAAAAAATGTGAAATGTATAGGTTTTTCGAAAATAATTGAAAGGAGTTTATAATAATAGCTTGCTATAACATTATAAGTGTGTTAACTGTTACACCAACGATGCTATTATAAGAGTCGTCAATATTCATCTAAGTAAACAATATTTACTGTTGTTTTTGCAAAGCGTGCTGTTTTTTCATGTTGCAACTCCAGAAATAACTGTTATTATACACGGACTTTGATATTTAATATTCATGTTCGTTAGTATCTAATTTTAACTACAATTAATTAAAAAAATGTGACAAAGGATCCAATATATCTTTAAGGTTAAAATCACATAATTAAATATTAAGATGTCGTTATAAATACCAATAAACCAAAATACCAAAAATGAAAACACGAGTATATTCAACACTTTATTGTTTTTATTAAATCAAGCTACAGATAATCACACCACACCTATATACGTGTATACAGTATATTAAGTATGAATCTTACTTGTATTCGATAAAAATAAAGTTGTTATCACAAAAATATACCAACGGTGTAGTAGCTTGATATTTGTAAGGATGGAATTAAAAAAATATTGTACAATATTATGCAATTACAGAGACCTCTTTTCTCGTAGATACATAATGGTTTCGTATCAAATAATTTTCTAATTAAAAAAAACAAAATTAGATTGTCCATTGACCAAAAATATCGGCAGTGTACTTTATCATAAATCCTAAAATATACATATATATTTGTACAATATTATGCAATTACAATCATATCTATGTCCTTAATGTTTTTTTAAAACTTAATGTAATTTTAATTTAAAGTATAATAATTGCATAATTACACAATATTTCCCCTGATATAGAAATTGGACGTTGTATTGTACCGTATAAATAAACGAAACAATACCAACAAGTCCACCAGTTGAATTCCGGCCGTGTGATAGACATTACGTGGTCGCTTTTTCATTTCCTTCTATACTGCATATTGTGTATCACAGAAATATCATACACTTAAATATAATATTCACACTATACTATTCAGTTTTTTTTATCGATCGCGATTGCCTTGGCCGTAACTTAAACGCAAAAACCTGTTCCCGCTCCAATAATTACAGCCATTGCCATTCCATATAATTCTCGGCTGTCAAAGTGACGTTCGAAAACCCGCGAAAGAGTAGTTGGCGGATTCCCGCGTTTTGGATCGGGCTATATTCGGGATTGAGTGATTAGAGAAGAATGAAGGAACTCGCAGTCGCTGTATCTACTGTAGAGAAAAATGGCGTTGTCGCAAAGAATGGCAAGAATGGTAAGTACATATTCGATTTAAAATCACGTTTTAAAGTATTTTGTTAATTTTTTTTTAATCTTACAAAAGGCGGACTTAATGTTTAATGGTATTCTGTACTAGGAAACCTTTCATAAATATACCGTATATATTCGTATATCATCGTAAATTTATTCTTTGATAATTTATACTTCAATTATTTTTACTTACATATTTTGATAATTTATACATACACATTTTATTATTTTTAAATTATCATCATTTTTGAACTAGGTACATTTTTCTTTTGTATTCATTTTTTTGCGATTCAATATGCTATGGCGAACCTACATATGTATATGTAAATCTTTTGAGTTTCATAATTTTCCGTCTGGTTATTATTTTTTTTAATCGGATCTCTCTCTGACATCGATTGGAAGATTTTTGGTATGGCAAACTTCAAATATAAAAATCTCATTATTTACCACACTTTTCCAAATAAAATACTGAGAAATATATAATAAATAAAATTGAAACAATGAACAAACTGAATATCTAATTTTCTGAAGATGACAGGAGTCTAGATGCTGATGAAATGATCAGAATGACTTAGTGATTAAAATACTCTCTCCATGAAACATTTTATGACGTCAATACATAGCTGCCTACTCTAGGACAAAAGGCAATTTTTGTATCAAAGTCTAGATTAAACTTTCCCAAATTAGATTTCTCGCAACTTGAAAAAGTTATTAGTGATCCACCCGATTATGAAAGCCAAAGATCCCATGATCCCGCGTAAAAATGTAGATAATATACATACATAGATACTTATAAGGTTTAATTTCAAGTTTGCCAAAATTATTAACAAAACAATTTAAACCCTTACGCATGACATGAATTAAGAAATTAAAACATTTGCAATATGTCAAGAGATAATTTGATGACAACTTAGGTTTATTTTGTTTTGAATATATATTTCGAATTCATAGAAGTAAAAACTATTTACCAAACGCTTCTAATGGTTTCAGGATATTATTAAAACGCCTTATAGAAAAGAATCGTGATACTTTCAGATACGAGTGCCATTTGCAAATGTTAAGGATTACTATTTTAAAAGCGATAGCAAAAAATACTTTACTGTTTAAATTTTGTCTCATAATACTGATTATACCATGGTATTAAATAGTTTTAATAATTTGTTAAACAACAAAATTAAGTGGAATCGCGTCACTCGTAATTATAAGTCAGCAATATTATAAATCTTATAAAACGTATTATCCTCCAATATATTCTTACATTATTAACGTTTCATGAATATTAGATACACTTTGTTCTTAATTACTTGTCACTAATACTAGTATTTAAAACCAGTCAATCAAAATATGTATATGTTTTTTTACAAAATGAAACCTTGTAAATATGCTAACCAGTAATACCGGACCAACATTGCTATTGAAATGTCCAACGGTAGATGTCCGACGACAACCATTTTGATCACAGTCAGTGGTTAGATATGATAGTGGTAATTTTTTCAACGCTTTCGTGCTTTGGACGCCACGATAACAGACCAATAGTTAGATTCGAAAACCATGGTTTATCGTTTCATGTATTCTGTCGTTTAAGGCGTCACGTTTTCTAGCCGTCTCATTATATATTTGACGACTTGCGTGGCGTAATGGTCACCACGCCGGCCGATCGAAGGGTCCTGGGTTCGATTCCCAGCGAGGCGGCAATTTGAATGATTAATTTAAATTAAATTATTTACTAATTATTTAGTTCTCGGTCTGGATGTGTGTAAATGTCTTTCTGTGTTGTCCATGGCACCTACGACACAGAGTATCCTAGTGTGGGGCTATGAGTGTGTGGCGTTATTTATTATTATTATTCATATCCTATGATTCTTTTCTCAGTTCTTATCGGACCTCCCATACCATGTTTATTGAATACTAAGTGACCGGGCCAATTTCGTTTTGCCTAACAATCAATGAATCTTTGACTTAAATAGATACATATATCTTCTTTATTTGTTCACCGATTTAAATAAAAAAAAACACTAAATGTTTAGTAAAGCCCATCACAATATTATCCTGAAATTGCATTTAAATCGGAAAGACCGTTTTTGATTAGCGTGCACAGAGACATAGAGAGTGCATAGAAACAAAATTAAAAAACATTGTATTGTGTTTTCTTGCGTATGTAAAGCCCAATATAACGAATTTTTCAATATATGTCCCATGTACAGATACCGGTTATTTACAGTTTTATTATGTGTATAGAATATAGAACAAGAAGACAAAAGATCCATTTTTCTTGGATAAAAGTAAGTGTCCGCGATCTTAATTTCTGTAATAGATCTCGCGTTATGACAATTGATTGAGTTAGATATTTTCCGACCTTCTGGTTAACCACTTATTTAAATATTATACTTATAGAGACCAAGCCAGCAAGCGATTAAGGGCTTTAAAACATCTATCCAGAAAGATGAATAAAAAAATATACTAATAATACAATAAGATTACTAAGTCATTCGCGTGGTCTGTAAATCCATAAAGTTGCGGTTATTTCCTTATTAAACTTCAGTTGATATGAATAGACATAATACAGAAGAGCAAGTTTTTAAAAGCACTGAAGTGCCGTCAAAAGGATCTGAAACATACACTACAACACGTCTTTATGTGAATTTATAATAATACCCGTGTATTTCACTTAAATATAATTCAAAGACAAATAAATTTAGAAGCTCTATGTTCATGGTGTGAATTCTAAATGTAATTTTGTATTCTATTTTAATTTAGTATGATTTATTGTCGTAAACAATTAAGTGAGGTAACTAAATAGGCAATGAAAAATTAAATATTTAATTTGTTAATAAGGATTTTGGTGTCTATTTTCTGTTGATTTCCAACAGGTACAAGATAAGAGAACCATTCCTTTGTCATATCGAAAGAATCCAGTGCCAAAAAGGCTTCTTAGTAGGTATGTAAAAAAAGATGTAAATGTATGTTTCGTAAATAGTTGCACCTTAAGATAATAATATCAAGTCCTTATACCTATTTATACGTAAGTTATTCTCTGTATGATTTCTCTACTCTATATTTAAAACCCTGACATAGAATAAAGGTCTTTGTTATCTATCGCTTAACAGGCCGGATCGGATTCGCTCTACCGTTCATTCAAGGCTGTGAGTAGCTTGTGGCTTCATCACTTAGCACCTGTGTCCACACTATGGGGAAATTAGGATTGATCCTTAATGGAAAACTCGTTATAGACTCATCATCACCACTATTCAGAACCACCGAAACAATAACACTTTTACTGCTGGGTTGAATGTAGAGACAGTAAACCTGTTTGTTTAGAACAGAGTGAGCAATCCGCCGCCCGCGAGTCGCATGCGACCTTTTGAGGATTTTTAAATTAGATTTCTTATATTTTTATAGCTCATACAGTGTGTTAAAACATAAAATAATACAACCTAAAAAAGCATTATGATACAAAATTTGAGCAAATTATGATATATAAATGATTTGAATTACTTTATATAATGCTAACCTATGTGCGGCCCTTAAGCAAACATCAAATTCAAATTCACGCCGCTATTATCTACTAGATTTTGTGTTCCTTTCCCATGGCGTTGTATTTACCCCAATCTTCTGTTCAGTTATTCCCGTCACTTTGAGTTAATTTCTTAACCGAATCCCAAAAAAGGAGGCGTTTCACAATTCGTCTGTATTTTTTATATTACTTCATAACTTTTTACTAAATCTACCGATTTGGATGATTCTTTTTTACTCGAAAGCTGGTGCGTATTACGAGTATGTGGTCCCATTTAAATTTGCAAGTAGTTTTTGAGTTACCCTTGAGTTACTAATGAGCTTTTACTTAATGCGTAGGTAAAATTTTGAAATAGAATTTAATACGGCGTATATAAAGTCGATTTGTTCTTTTCACTTTTGATAACATCTTTCTTTCTTTTCTCTTCATTCCTGTCTAGAAACACATCAATTTTTATTTTGGTATCGCTACGTGTTTGCCTACGTGTAAGGCGACAATGCCAACTTATCGTGTTTCTTACCTACTCGTTTGTCAGCTAGTTATAAAAAATGACATATTTTAGAAGGTATAAGTTCTTGCATAATTGCGCCGTATTAAATATTGCACACAACGAATAAAATTAGACTATAACTATTGCAAGAAAGCAAAAATGCAAAATATATCTACTAACCTAAATGCTTCGTAATCCAAGATATGTAATTAAACCGACTTCTATACGAACAAAGAATTGCAAAAACTAAATATCAAAGTTGAATAACTTATTTAATTTTAAACCTTCAAGCTATTATTCAAGTTCAAAGAATAATTGCACTTTAAACACAACACAAGGCTCAAATTCGAATGTACTCGAATGCAGTTTTAGAACTGAATAATGTTTATTTTTATGTTGGTAATTTGTCGTGGCATATCTCGGTAGCGAATTATTATCATGTAATTATCGTGTAATTGTTGTCATAGGAATTATACGAATGCTGCCATGTAATAGCGACATGAGTCATTGCCAATAAGCGGCTATAGCCTTCTAGTTAGTTTCTCATCTTCCATGACAGATTTCTTATCTTCCACGACAGATTTCTTACCGTTTCTAACATTTATATTCATCATTATTTGTTACATAAATCGAGGAACCCAAGAATTGAACGTTTTTCGATATAGTAACCGAAATATTTGAAGACAAGTATCATTTAAGCTTTTAATGTTTCTGTAAAGAACCTGGTATATCTTACCACAGTACACGAGTGTCTATTCAGATCTATTCTAGATAAATAACTTGGTGAAATCAGATAGGAGGGAACTGGTGCCATTGTTTTGTACTCTACCAGATCCACCAAGAAATGGATTACTAACCTGGAGCCAAGAATTTTTGGATCTTCACACAAATGCCTACAATCTACACCTCAATATTTTCCACGGAAATATAAAGACATAGTCACCCTAGTGAGCACTGTAGTAATTAATATCTTCAAATGCAATCATTAATTCAATGACTAAGAAAAATATTAATAAAAGTACGTTTATTACAACGACCTGGATTTAATGCTGCAGAAAATAAAATGGCGATTGAATATGGACTTTTTAGTAAAAGGCATAATATACTATCTCCATTGTTCTACTGCTGAACTTGGGTCTTACAATATGAGGGCTAAGGTCAAACGAATATATACCTCACAATGCCGTTACCAATGTCGGCCCCTTTACTGTAAATGTCCTCCAAAATTTTAGAGTTGCGGTTTGTAAACCGCGCTTCCTTCTTGCGGCCATTTTGTAAATACGTAAGTCTTATACATCTGAAATGTAGAATAGAATTTTAAATAAACGCTAAGGTGTGTTTTCTATTCTTAGTTATAATTTTTCTCCAATTGTAAAGTTAAAAATTTAAACATATTTCACTATTTTAAAAGTTTATTATCTAACCTATAATCCAACAATCAATAAATAAATCAGATTAGTTGACAAAACTTCTTTATTTGTTAACCGATTTAAATGAAAAAAAAAACAATAAATGTTAAGCAAAGCCTATCAAAATATAATCCTGAAAACTGCATTCAAATCGAAGAAACAATTTCTAAGATTAGCGTGCACAAACATACAGTCATAGAAGCATATAGACAAAATAATAAAGGCCTCCTATTTTGAATTTTTAAATATATCTGCCAAGTACAGACAGCGAGTAATTACTGGTCTATTATATGTTTAGAAGAAGATGTGTGGCCTCACCTTTATTATATTTGGCCCCCACGCAACATCTAAACCTTTTCTGCCAAAAGGTTACTGACCGCTATTCTATAATCTGAGTCAACATTACTGCTCGCGGTGCAACTTACGAAACAATGGTTTGAATAGCTTGAATTTTAACAATAACGAAATTATGTTTACATTGTCAAATTTTTACTGCCTTTGCACACTTTTAAAACCATAAAGAATAAATTTAGCAAGCAGATTCCCTCATATTTCCTTCGGTAGAACAAGGAATAATGTCAAGTACGCAAGTTTTTTCGAATTGATTCTAATGCTATCTTTTATCCTAGCCAGCAAACGAATAGATAGACCGAATAGATGAGACGTCTGATGCTAAACAGTCATCAGTAGATGATGCAGTATGATTTGGTGATACAGTAGTACAATGAATATCACCAAAGGCATCACCGATGACTGGCTCGTCAAAAAAGAATAGAGAAGAACGAAAAAAGAAGAAGATGGCAAGCCCCAGCCGAAACACGATGAATCGTTCGGCAGTTGAGACAAGCTACGCGCTTTTCACAGAAAAATAACACCAAAAATAATATATTGGTCAAATAATCGATACGTGAAACTAACACCGCGTTACCTCCTCCTTTCTGTTATTATAAAAATTATCTGATGCCGAAGGCTTCTGACATAGCTTGACGACTCTATGATAACAACCATCGAAACGCTGAAGATATTTGTCACTCAACCCATTAATGGCCCACTACTGAGCACGGGTCTCTCCTCATCATTGAGGTCTAGAGCATACTCCACCACGCTGTTCCAATGCGGATTGGTGGAGGGGTTAGTGGCCAACCCAACTGTCGATGTTTTTAAACCGCTCAAAGGCCATTTGTCACTAGCGGTCAACCATTCATGAACCGACCGCAATTGTTTAAGTTAATGGATCGTTTAGGATCGACGAGAACCAGGCTACGAGCAAAGGCATTTGACCGTCCCGATAAGTCTAGTATCCAAAGTGCTTTAAACAAACTATTTCAGATCACTTCGCTGTTTCTCTCCAATCAAATTCCGTTATTATTATTAAATGCTCCAAGTCACTCGCGAATTATAAAACATCTCAGTCGCGTCCTAAAGCTATAGTGAGACGGCGCAGGTATAACATTGCCTTTATAATACCGCTCTGACATTGAAATCTCTATGTTGTTTCCGTGATATAACACTGAAAGTTTCATTGAATGCGGTTTGTTAACTGATATGTTTAGATTACTAGTTCTAGGTCCTCATGGGTAAATAATGCACATATCCTTTATATTATAATAGTGTTATTTACAAGGAAGATAGCCTTGTGGTAGGTTTGATATTTCATCTTTTTAACCCTGAAAAAAATATATTGAAATAATTTAAAATATTTTACAATTAACAACATTATTTTGGACTTATTCTCATTTGACTTTATTTTTAATAATAACTTTAAATATTAATTAGCCGTATTTATTTATAATAAAAATCATAAATATATTTTTTTGTTAATTGTCTAATAAATATAATCGCGGTTAAATTAAATCATTTATACATAACACGGCGAGCATGCATTTACAAATTTCATATTTAAATATATGTGAGTGTAAAGTACATTCTAACTGTGTTTCTTCTTAGTTTAAACAAAACTTCTAGCTACTCGTAGATAAGAGGACTTGCGACGTAACATTATACTGAAAGCCTCTCTCAGCAAAGAGAACTATAAATGTAGCCTTTCTTTACGTCACGTAAAGCCGTTCTATTTAATAAAGTTTAAGTCTCGGACATTTTCATCACAATTCAACTTGCTAAGAAGAATTCGGCCAAATATCAAATTAATTCTCCCGCGAATTGTTGATATATGAACACAAAGCCAATCAAAAATAAAATACATTCTTTATAAAGCACCATTTACGATTATGTGAAGCAAATTGTAACACTTATACAAGTAGCGATTATAATTCTACTTTTGAAATTTGAATTATACAGTGGAGACGCTATGGAAATAGCTTCGATAGATATAATTTCAGCAAAATAATATGAAAACACATTGAAAACCCTTTTCAATATTCACTGTGTTTCAGAAGTTATTTAATCATGCTTATATGGTGTTCTTTCTCATGTGAAGTTTTGTGTGGAGCAATGTTCAAAGCATGATTGTTTCTATCTTCTATGGTTCAAAGGTTCTGGGTTCGAATCTAACCGAGGCGGAAATTTGTCTAATGAGTTTAAAATTCTGTTCTGTCTGTCATTTTCTTTGTGTGGTATTCATGGCATCCATGATATAGACAATCATAATGTGGACCATAAATGTGTAGCTTTTTTTATTATTTATTTTATACATTCAACATTACTTTCTACGATGACTTTACTCATCATCATAATTTATTGGTACAGAAACTACATGGTATATTCAAATTAGTTTATTTATCCTGCTTAAAACAAATATTTGTTAACGGGTATCTCATGAATTAGTTAAGGAAAACCTCTGTAAAACCCCACCGCGTTAAATGTGTTCGAGTATGTCAGCTGTCGCGTATGCAATTTCATACAACCGGTTTCAGTAAATCCCCAGCCAAGAAACTTCTAATACATCCTTCCTCTTGATATGGAGTTTTTGAGTTACATACTTTGACTTCCCTAATGAAAATAGACACTAGAACACATGACCCAATATCACGCATTAACTAGATCGATGAATTGTCGTGTGGAGTCAAATTGTGTTACATTGTTCATTTTTTTCATTTTCATTTTCATTGTCCAATTCAAAGTCATTGGGCAACTTGGACCGTCTTATTTCGTCGAGTAAAATCGACTCGTGTGGTTAGTTTTAGGGTTAATTCAATCAAACTATGTACTTAAATAAAAAATGAACACTTATCTTTTGAATAAATCTTTTGTTAGAATATTGTCACAGCATAAAATTGACATGCTCTAAATTTAATACTGATAATCTTGAAATACGTTTTATAAAAAATACATATTTTTTTTTTGGCTTACGTATTTATTATCATTCATCTGTTCGAAATATAAATAGATAAACAAATTAACTACAAAATATACGATGTTCTGAGACTGCAAAACAATACATTTGACCTCAAGTTTACATAAAAACTCATTTATTAACTCTATTCCGCTACAATAAAAGTAAAAATAGAAGGGGTCCCTTATAAGTTTTTACTTCAGAAATATTATTTTATTTAGGTATTATAGAGAATTAATTACCGCGGTAAATTATTACACGTATATGAATAAGTACTTTTATACTGTTATACGCGCTAAATTAATTATTAAAAAAGTATTCATGAGGTAAAATGCCCATCTACGTCTTCCTCCACCAATTCGTAATGGAACAGCGAGGTGGAGTATGTTTGTCCTTATTGAGTGATGAGAAAGACTCATTTATAGTGGGTCATTAATGGATTGACGCCAATACATAGTTTTACATATAACGGAAAATTTAAATTCTCATAAAAGTAAGGGGGTTTACATACTTCAGCAACGGAATAATACCGGTAAAGTTAGTCAGTGTAAACTCCGCGTTGCTTAGACGGTATTGAATTACCTATCGATGACAAATAAACGCCTTTGTCAATGTAGACTGAGCGCTGGCATAGAACGTGGAGTAAATTAAGTTAAATAACTTATTAATATTAATATTATAAATTCAGTATTATAAACTTTTCAGTATTATAAATTTCAAGCGTTATCTCTTAATCCTACTTTTTTATTTCTTTCGATTTCAAAATATACCTTACAAAAAAATGGAACTATTTTTTTCTACAATTTTAATTATTATCATATGATAATAACGCTATTCATTAAACTCAGATAACGCAGTAGTAGAAGTATATATATACTACTTATCTGAGTTTAATAAATAGCGTTAGTTATAAAAATAAAGAAATATATATTTTCCTCCCATTATTGGAGTTCGGGTCATCGTGCGTCGCTTCAAAGTCTATTTGTTTTACTTTTTTTTGTACGATTAGGCTGAAATTTTTAAAAGCTGCAGTAAAAAACAGACTAAGCGAAAAAAGTTTTGTTGAATAAGCAAATTTTTATTATTTATTAATAAAAAAACTAAGTAATATAACTTATTGTGTTCTGTTTAATTTATTTAAACCTTTTATTTAGTAGCCATATTATAAGCATCACTATAGAAATAATAAAAGTCAAGTCATGTCGAGTAAGTCAGTCATATCGGACTAAAATCGCAGTACTTAAGTAATCGCATTTTGTCACGACAATCAAACGTTTTTGCCAAATGTTACCTTAATTGATTACTGAGAAGTGGGTCAAATTTAACTTTCAAGATTTAATTAAATACAGACAATGGACAGAGGAGACGAAAATGCTTGTAAAATTGAAATATACAATTTAATTATTTATAAACAGGAAATGTGAAAAAATATATGAGTAATGACCATCCCCTAGACTACAAAATATTTAAAATAACTGTATTTTAATTAATTTATCAATGTCGTTAGTGATTCTAATTTCAATGGCTAAGCGGAAATAATGACGGATCTCGGTTTTTTGTTCCATGTTTTGACAATTGACAGTATCTTTGGACAGCAAATCAGATTAAACGATGTTGGACTTATGCCTACTATTTCCTTTATACGTAATTGTTTCTTGTTAGGTGTAAGTAGTGTGAATATTGGGAAAAACATATTGTTATGTTACTTTGTGAGTCTGTTAAGTCCATATAAATAATAAAAAGGAAAATATATATAAGGAAAATGCTCTAAACAAAGTACACTAATTAACAAAACACTGTCCAAATACGTCACAAATACAAAACCCAAAGCAAAAACACATTTTTTTTCTTTATATTATTAAGGCTTGAGGTTATTATTTCCGAAGTCATCAAAAATTAAAATTCCATTTTTAAGTTAATGAACAAAATAATATTATTCTGTAGGTTTAGATTATTTATTGCTTTGGCAACGGTTTTTTTTACTTATTACAATTTAATATTTGTCTTTTATGCGATTGTGAAAATTAGTAAATAATCTAAGCATAAAATAGATTTGTTACAAAAAAAGGTATATTTTTAATGAAACACCAATGTTATTACAATTACATTAAAATAGTTTATCATTTTTACATTTTTTTTTATTTGGTGGATTCTCTCCTTAATTAGAAGATTTTTATAATAGGATTTTAGATATAACTACTACCTTATTAATGTGTACTCAATTAAGGGCTAAAATAACGATAACACTCATATATACAACACATGCTACGTAAAAATATAACTAGTAAGTATTTAACAAAAATCGAACTTGCTGTAATTATAGGTTACAATTTTTGCATGACGTCCGGAAATTACCTGAGTAATCAAAATTTTTGTGTCGTCTAAATTGAAGACGAAACAATGAATTAATTTTGTGAATTTAATTTGCATTAAGAAAAATTATGAAAAAAAAACCCGCGAAACTGGATAGCGTCGATGACGTTTGTGACGTAATATCGATTCCCGTTTCTACACACGCGCATTGGCGGTTTACTACAAATATCATCTGTTGCGCGGTAAGCAAGCATTCAGTCAGCCATAAAAGACGAACGCGTGCACGCGTCTTTTATTAAGTTTATTTTTTAGCTTTATAAATTACCAACAGTAATTTCATTTCGCGTAAGTTCATACATTATCTGTGTCTTGCGGATTGTGCGCGCCAAAATTTAATTTATAGTGAATTTTCTTACATTACATTATCGCTGCGTTCGCGTGAAAATTTAAGCGATTGATTTACGGAAGTGTTTCGTTTTTTTCTGTTTGACCCCTACAGGACTAAAAGTTCCGTTAATTTCAAAGTCAAAATGAAAGTGTAAGTGCTAGCTGGAAGGCCAAGGTTATTTAACTGACCTTGGTAATGACAACGAATAGAATATCGGTTTTATTTTACCGTTCATTGCATCACACGTCATAAATAATAACAAACGCATCTGCGTCTAATTTAATTCAATCTCTAAACATGCAAAAACTGACCTCCTTTGAGTTAATTACGTAAACATTTAAACTTTTTGCAATCTTGTTTAATGAAGGAAATAACGGTAAAATCGCAAAATTGCAAATTTTAAAATCTTCGCGCCTTTTCTGGATTATTAAGGTCGAAATCTGAGCTAAGTTCAGTTATGTCAGAATTATTTTAAATACAGTTATGGACGTAATTACGTTTATTTGAGTTGTTTTACTAATAAAGGCTGATTAAAATATCTCGCATACATTCACAAAGTACAATTTTTTTTGTAAATAAGTATTACATAATTGAACAAGATTTTTGAGAAATAGTGATTATTGATAATATAATACTTAGATGTAAATAAGATAGGTGTTTTAAAAATATATAATACATTTGTTTTAACAGTATCTCCCGACCTATTAAGTGTATTGTTTTCACTTTTAAATTCAGATCTATCCTAAACGAACGGTTTCTAATAAGGACCAGCTGGATGTAATCAAATGTAACTTTTCAATTTCCTGTTATACTTTTCAATAATTCATTGTAATAAAATCAATAACAATCAACGGGATACTCAAAATTTATTAAAATGATCACCATAATCCATTGAATAAACACCCAATATGCAATTCGTCTTTATAGTATCGTAAGAAAGATACGATAAGCTTATTAACATATTTTTGAGACATCAAATGATAGTCAATATGATGAAATTCAAATGTTATTCCTACTAAACCACGTAATCTCGTAAGTGATATGTTTACACTGCAATAATATTATTAAATATTAACCATCGTAAAACATATTAATAAAAGAATAAACAAATCTTGAAACATCTATACAAATATTAGAGGATCATAAGTTGCGTGACGGAAACATACGAGGTCACCCGAAACTTAATTATCAAAAATCAGTTAGTGACGCTTGTAAAATTTATTTATTACAATCAAATCACAACTGTACAAATGTCTTTTCTGTACTAATTACCGCTTATGTAAATTGGTAAAATTTAAATTGTAAAATATAAGTTTTGTTGTGCCAATAATATTAGAAACAATGTATATTTTAATGGCACTTAAAACTGGCTCCACACTTGTACCGGGGGTGATATGATCGAAATTCACAAAATCGTTCCAAGCAACTGTTCGTAAAGGACAAGTGAATGCAAGGACATGGGCGAAATTGTAGAATATAATTTATTGTTGTGAGTACTAATATTCTCTTAATGTTATTTAGATAACAGCTGGAGCAAAAAGCTCTTGACTCCTTAAGTCATATCGGGAATTTGAAATTGACATAATTGTAGTGAATAAAAAATACAAGTACCTAGACGTTAATATCACACTTACCTAAGTTTAGAGAATTATAGTAATTTGCAACATAAACATCTAAAAAAACATAATCGCATACAATGTATACAAATGAAGTAACTTAGTAATGTACATTAACAGCTCGGTAACAAAAAGCTGTTAGAGGCAATTAGACGAGAACAATCAAATCCTTTTTGCTTATCTGACGACTACTCTATTAAATGGTGTGCAATATAAACGTTATTAAAGTACCTATTAAATAGTCAAATAATTTCAGAACAGACCATAAATTAATAAACAAAACAATAAATGAAAGTTTAAAGTTTAGTTTTTTCCATTGTATAATGTAGAAAGGAATTCATTTTTACATTCCTTGAAAACAAAATGTTTTACTGCAGTGATTATGGTAATTTATTGAAGCGAATTGTTTCAAATTACTTTTTAATAGTACTTAATTGTATAACCAAATCTAAAAGGCAATCAAATAATCAAATCGATGCAAATTAGTCAGTTATAATAATAAAAAATTAAAGACTAAACCTTTTATTAAAACATTATGTTATTTTTAGTTAATGACTGTATCTAATTGAGTAAATAACCAAAGTCGTTAAGAAATAACTTATGTTTGAAGTAGTAAATCATTAATATTCTAAAAAGGCTAACTCGGTCGTCGTGTCGAATGGGATTCGTTCGGAATTGAAAATTAATTCTAATTCTGAACTGGACATTTATTTCACGTTTTAGTAAAAGTATGGTGATCTACTTTCCATCACTTTCTATTTTAGTGGAAATATATTTCAATATTTTATAAAATAGTGTTCTGTAGTAAGATGGTCCTAATTTATATTAGGAAACTAATACTTTAGTTGAGTCTTGGACCGCAACAATCTAAATATAATTACATTATATTTTTGTGATTAAATAATTATAAAAAAAACACTAATTTTGTATAATGACATAAGAATTGTTTATAGCACATAATAGCAATAACAGGCTTTATGTTAGAAACTAAGAATACTTCTAGTTAAGTTATACTTGGTAATTAGGTATTAGGGATTCACTATGAACATTTCGTACCACTTATGATATTTAGCAGCGAATAAAGTGAATAATTACTAATTGATCTAGTCTATCTAAATTCCCATATGAGGAAATAATATGTGACTATAATCTATGGATAACAGGCAGTGTAGGTTAGTTTGATATCGGGAAATTATCAAAGATAAAAAAGCACTACTTTCAGCGTAAATCATACTGTAATGCTGATAGACAACTTATTTTTTGTTTACTTAAATGTTTGTTTATGATATCAAATTCTTTAACTGTTAATTTCATTTTGAATAATGAGCATTACTTTGGTATTCGCATTATTTAACTGAAAATAATAATTCGGAAAGTTATAAATAGTCACATTTAAGATCTTAAATTAACTTTATTTAGAAATGTTCAAATAAATACAAATTATAAAAATATCAATAATTTCACTGTATAATTAAATTTAAAATAGTTAAAAAATATTCATAAAATAAAAAAAGTTACACAAAATTTTCTCTGATTTGTAACAAAGTTTCTCGAACTTTTCGACGAAGTCTTTTTTCACAATTCGACTATATGATTTTTTAAAATATCTATCAACGTTCTACAATGCTTGATTATATAATTTCTTTTTTCTTCAAGTTAGTCTCATGAATAATATTTATACTCTCCAACTTATTAAGTTCATAGACTCGCCTTGATCATAAGTGCATTGCAACTAAATGCAATGTCAAGTGCGATCGGGAGTAATATGATTCCCTCTAAGTTATTGCTAAGGGTATAAGGTTGCACAAGTTTACCTTTGCGACCAATCGCTACCGTTAGTGATCCCGGAAATAAAATCGGAAAATCCTAAGGAGTATTGTTTCCCAAGTATTCTTTTCCTAATCATAGTTACCTAAACACTTACTTCTGGGTGTACCCATATCCCGTCTGGGTATATAATATCTAACTTATAACCAAAAACCCAGTTTCCGTTATTTTATATTGAATTTTAAATTTGGTCGTATGGACTTTCATTTAATATCATTTTACTATAAAATTTACGTCTACCCTGACGGGTACCTTCATGGGAGCAATCGTAATTAGCAAGCCTGAATTTGATACAATTTTTTTTCCTTAATTTTAGCATAAAAAGGTTATGTATAAGAAATGGATATTTAGCGATAACGATCTTATTGTGTACTCAATATCTTTTTGGGCACTACTGTGTATTGTAGAAAGCTTATCTTGTTCTATAATATCGACGTACAATAAAGTGCAATAAATAAATAAATGTATGTATAGTCTGAATTCTTCTTATCCATCGTCTCACTGGATGCTTCTGATATTCTAGATGAAGTGAAAATATCTGTACATAACATGTATAAAGGTATTGTGCCTACTGACAAAGGTC